>APFE030229790.1:275036-322074 GCA_000404065.3 Pinus taeda
AATATATGTGTATAGAATGCCCATGGGAATGCTCCGCTCCCAAGTCTTTTTTTGTAAAATATTGCTTTAAGAATCTTGTAAAGTTTGAATGCCTCTTGGCTTTACATGGTTTGTAGATTTGAAAGTAAAGGATGCTAAAGTCGGTATAGAGTCCATAGTCAAGCAATTAAGTTGCTCTGTCAATTCCTTGAGATTGATTACTATTGGTGGTTGTTGTGCATGTCTTTGGATAACCTTAATTTTCACAAATCTTTGTTTTACTAAGAGTTAAATTGCCTTTTCCATGAATTGATCTATTTTCAATTTCAAACATCGTTGGATTACCTCCTCCCATGACGTTATTGCTTTGTTCACTTGAAATGCTGCAAATGGTAATTTATTTCTCTTTACAAATTTCATGGCATTCTTGATGGTGGTTCTCATATTATCTGTTAGTAGTTGAACCTTTATGAATGAATTTGTTGATGTCTACCTTTTGTGCTTCTATTGCTCATGCAGGACCTTGATGTCTTCAATTTTGCATAATAGGTCAAGTGATTTCATGGTATGTTCCACGGTCCACCCATTGGAAAAATGAAAACATGTCACTTGTGGCCATTTGGTTACAGTGATATAGATTTCCCCTTGATTTTTACTATTTGGGCCCAAGGTAGAATAATTGAGGTACATTGACCTTGTTCTACATTATGGTCTTCCTTCATTTGGATGCATACTTTGAATCACGATTGTGAGTAAATTGCTTTTGTTGCTACCTCATGCTACCTGCTTAGTTTTAATTTTGTTGTTTTTGCTTTAGTGAATTGTTCCCACAATTGTTGAATCTTGACCTCTTTGAGTGTTTTGAGTGTGAGAGTCTTGGAAGCACCTTTGATAACACACTCTTGTAATGAACTTGTTTGGGAACACTCTTTGGGTTAAGAAGGAGTGCTCCATGCCTCCATGGGAGGCACTCTCGGAAGTGCATTTCTCTAGTGCTTTTGGAGTGAACAAGGGGAACTTAGAGTACTCTATAAGTGAGCCTAGAGGTTTCCTTGGGTGAGCGAGAGTGCTCTTGCAATTAAAAAAATGCTCATGAAGCATTCTTGTGCTTAGTGAGATTGCTTTTATAAAATTTTCCTTCCTTTCATTGAAAGCCCATAAATGTCTATTGCAGATGTAAAATTCCTTGATTCTAGAAAATACAGTTATGTTAAGATACTTTTTTCCATGAATTTTGTCATTGACTAGTCCCATGTCGCTAACCACTTGTCGAAAATTATCTTTGTCAATTGATGATTTGGATGATTGTAGATAGTATATAGTAGTTTTCTTAGGGGTAGGGCTTTCCATTTCCTTCTTGGGCCTTATTACCCACCCAAGGGGGTAAATCCTAGGAGATTTATTTTCCTATTCTTTCAACTTGCCAGCTAGCAACCCTATGATGATCCACAAATAGCTAGCCTTAGATGCCTCCCATTCGTGCTCCGGTGAGTGCTGTATTCCATCTAGCCTACTCATCTGATAAAGGCGGGTCATCAAATATGAGGTACATTAATCATTATCATATTCTTGTTCCCATGCTTCACCTTGGTGGTTATCACATGCCCCTAATCTAGTGTGACCTTCCTTGGGACCTTTTGTTTCCATTGCCTAGGAGGGGCATAAAGAGGAGGCTTTGATTGCTGTTGTGTATCTGGAATACCATGCTCTTGGTGCATGTATAAGTCCATACTATAGTATTCAAAATCGGAACCAGTGACCAGACTGGTCCACCTATGAAACCAGGTTTCATATCGGAACCGGTCAAACCGAGACTGGTTAGATCTCAATGAACCAATCTTCAAAAAAATACATGAAATAATCAATTTTTAATGAGAAACTATTTTTAAGATTTAAAACAACGATTCCAAACCAATAGAGACAAAATATGCAAAGTTTACTAATCTATATATGTAAAGCTGAATATATCAAAATGGCACCAAGTGCAATACATATCAACAAAAAAATACATAATCAATGAGGTTCTAAATGGCCTCTAGAGTCCAAAAACAATGCTACAAGCTATGGGGCCACTAGCATACTACAAGTCTACATATCAGTGATCAACAGGATCACTCCTCATCATGATCAAACTCATCACTGCTACTAGCCTGAGCTATTGTTGTAGTGGCTACAACCACCCTCCAAAATTTTGGCTCGCATGCAAATTTCAAAGCCTACCTTGGATCCTGCGATCGATCGTCCTTGGTCACTTGTTGGTAAGCTGATGATCTCAAGCTTCCCCTCCTTGATCTTAAGAGTTGTTCACGTCCTCATCTTTATGCAGTATGTGTCATCTTTGGGCAAAGGGATTGTTGTTTGTCATGCAAAGGGGATGTTGTTTTGCTTCAAGGGAAAGCATGCGGGCATGAGTTGTTATCATCACATAGACATGTTTCACACTCCACACACTCTTGTCATCGAGGTTGTTGCATCAAGCAAAGTATGTTTTATACATTTTGGACGGTCTACGTTGTATAACTAAGTGTTCGTGCGTGATCATAGTCGAGTCCTATCACTGTTTACATATGCTTCACTGATCTCACACTTAGCTCATGTCCTGAGCAACCTAACCTCATCCAGCTTCCCAGAACTGTGCACTTTGCTTCTGCAACCCTCAAGCTTTCTCCCTTGCTTGCTAGAACTCCGTAGTGCGCAGAGACCTTAGCCTCCCTTGGAATCCAAACTACGCAGTGGTTTCCTCTAGTGTTTGTCTCCCAGCCAAAACCCATTGTCTCCAGAAACTGCTCAGTATTGTCCCCTAGTTGCTCAGCCTGCCTTGCAACTTGAAAATGCGCAGAGGTGTCCTTCCAGGACCCCGTCTCGTAGCAGTGTCTTGTGCCTCAAAACTGCGCAATGTTGTCCAAGCTGCCCTACCTGTCTTGCATTCAGAAATTGCGCAGATGGGCCTCCCAGGGCTTCAGCCCGACAACAGTCACTGCCCGCTGAAACTGCGCTGGTTTATCTCTTAGTGACTACATGAAAAGGTGACATGTTGAGATCACTCCCAAGGAGCTGAGGAGAAGGACCAAAAGACGAAGTGATGGAAAAAGATCAGGACCGCATGCAAACTCCATTGGATGCATGATCATCTCGAGGGTAAGTATGGTACGTAAAGAACATCTTTCGCAGTACATCTTTTAGTTGAGTTTGTAGGACTACTTGTCATTGTCATATCATCTTGTCTTTAATAACATGCATGTGTGCAAACACAGAAAAGTCATTTCATGCATTTCCTCTACATGTCTTGCTTCCTTTTCGCTCGTTTGACCAATTGTCGTCTTCGGCATGTTGATTGCTATGTCATGCTTGCGACCTTGTTTTGGTGATATCGAAGGTTTGTCTTTGTGTGTATGAGTTGTGTTCGCTATGTAAACATCTATTGCACTCACACACGAAGTTGTAAACAATGTCGTGCAAGTGTCGTCACAGTCGTTCAATGATCTATCTCAAGTGTCGCACTTATCGCTCTCGACCTTTAGATAGTCACACTGAGACATGTTGTCTTGTTGGTTTGAGGTGTCTTGTCGTCGAGTCATGTTGAGTGTGTTGCAAGGTCATGTATACACGAGTTCACTCGCTCACACACTTAACCATTTTTCCAAAGATCTGTCGACCAGACCACCCTCCATCAGCCAGACCTCCATTGAGTTGCACTGCGCAGTCTCAGCCCTTAGTGACCAAGCACTGTTGCTTAGAATTGTGTAAAGCTTGAGGCTGCTCTCTAGGTAGTTTGCACTGCACAATTATGGAATCAACCCAGTTGACTGTCACCCAGAACAACGCAGGAGTTGCCCAAGAAGCCATCTCAGTCTGCGCGTCCTGCAAGCCAATCCATCAAGCCTCTCGCTTGTCAACCATAAAATTTGACTTGAGCATTGACCCAGGGCTGCACTCATCTCCAAAACTGCGCAAAAGCTGTCAGCCTACCTGCATTGCATGAAGAAATTGTGTAGACATGAGGGACATGCACTCACTGCCTGTCACTGCATTGCCCCTGGAAATTGCGTAGTTTTGTCAGGCAGTCCCCTTGCTGGCTTGCTCTCCACTCTTGAAAACTACGTAGTTTTCATGGATAGTCTACCTGCTGCTCGACACCCTGCTTAACCCGGAAATTATGCAGTCATGTCCTGCTTGTTTGCCTCCCAGATCTGCGCAGTTCTGACCATTGTTTTAAAACTCGGACTCCGACTCGGCCGAGGGTCGACTCCAACTCGGTATCGACTCGGTTGGCTCGATTTCAATGACTTGGTTGTTGTAAAAAATACATTATATATATATATTTAAAAAAAACATAATTTTAAATATTTTTCTTTCATGTTTCCAAACACACAACATTAGAATATAGATAGAAGACAACATATGATCAAAGTAGGCTCATGAATATATCCATTATATCAAAATGGCACCCAGTGCACTGTCCAATACATACATGATGATGATATAGATATCAAAACAAAAACACATAACCAAGGAGGCTAGAAATGGCTTTTACAACAAAAGTAAAATATGACCAGTACTACTGGCTATTGCTAGAGGAGCCAACATCATCTGGCACCTCTGGATCAGAGTCAGACAGGGAAGCCCATGGCTCCTACTGCTCCTCATCTCCAACTGCAACTGTAGAAGTGGTAGCAGTAGCAGGCTGTGCAACAGCTGCAAGTTGAGATAGATGAGATATGTGCTTCTGTTGTGGCTGAGCAGAGGAAGCGCATGCAACTGGAGGACTTGGGGCTGGCCCTGAGGCTGGTACAAGTGGATCTGCATTCTATGAACATTATGTTCGAGTGATGCCTCCTCCTGTAAATCCAAATCAAGATCCTCATCAGAATCAAACTCTGCTAGATGACTCTCCACTACCCAATTTGATGTTGGATTAATGTCTTCCAACACAATGGGATCTGAATCAGGTCTTTTGTTCAACAATTGGTTGTGTCTGAGCTGGAGGTTGTATTGGACATAGACTAGATCATTTAATTGTTTTTGATCCAAACGGTTTCTCTTCTTCGTGTGAATCCTCTCAAAGACAAACCAATTGTGCTCACACCTAGTAGCACTGCAAGTTTGACTCAAAATATGAATTGCAAACTTAAGTAATTTAGGACAATGGCTACCAAAAGCCTCCCACCATTGTGCTGCAAAAAACATAGGAGTGTAATGAGTTAGCTCAAAAAAATTACAAATTATATCCAACTTGCAAATTATAAACGATTTAACAAAATAAGTATTAAGAATTTGAAAATTGAAATTTTTATTTACCTGGCTCATCTGCTTCCCTTGCAATCTTTGCTAGGTTCTTCGCAAATGTACCTATGGCTTTGCTGAAGGTTGTGACTTGTCGGTGTATCTCTAGCTGATTACACTCCAATGGGGTCATTGCGATCAATGCAGTCAATTAATCCATCTCGAACCTCCCCCTTCAAAGCTCTTGCTGCCAGAGATTTATAATGATACCGTGGGTTCAAAAAATACCTAGCTGCATGTATAGGGCGATGGAGTTGATTGTTGCATCTTTCATCAATGATTGCCCAAATGTGCCCATACTTAGCCACTTTATCCTTGTATGCCCTCTTTATTTGCTCCTTTGCTTGATCCATAGCGTCATAAATGAAGCCCATAACCAATCTTTTCCCATCCACCAACTGCAACACCTTAACCAGTGGCTTAGCAAGCTTCACAATCTCCACTGCATTTCTCCAAAATATTTCTTCATTACTTTCTTTTTCAACTCTTTGCCATCCTGTTTGTGAGACCACTAGCTTTGATTCCATTCATCATTGGAAAATATCTTTTGCAAGTTTCTATGTTGTGAAAGCATAGATTGCAATGTCAAAAAATGAGTAGAAAATCTAGTGATGGAAGGCCTAATAATATCCCTGCCCCCTGTGTGTCTCCTCATAAGGTTCAAAATCCACGAATGATTGTAGATAAATTTTGTTATGCTTTTGGCATGATCTACAGTGTTTTTGACCCAATCTAATTTGCCAATATCCTCAAGGATGAGGTTTATGCAATGTGCAGTACATGGGGTCCAAAATATGGTTGTGTTTTTCCTCTAACAATTTACCAGCAAGAACGTAGTTAGAGGCATTATTTGTGATGACTTGAACAACATTAGCCATCCCCACCTCCTCAACAATCTCATCCAATAGCTGAAACAACAGTTGTCCATCTTTCACCCTATCAGATGCATCAACTGATTTTAGAAACATGGTTCCCTCTGCGCAGAAGATAAGAAAGTTTATGATGGTACGGTTCCTTTGATGAGTGCATCCATTTGACATGATGGTACATCTTGTTCTTGCCCATGAGTCCTTGAAATCTTTCAAATTCTCATTAATGGAGGCAATTTCTTTATGCAAACGATACCCCCTTATCTCATGCATAGTAGGGCCTTTGAAGCCTTTTCCAGTAGCATGTATGGCATCAAACATAGGCTCATGATATGGTGAACGAGAAGCATTGAAGGGGATATCAACATCATACCACCATCTACATATGCAATCACAAGTAGTCTCCCTCAATTCTTTCTTCCAATGGCCATCTGAAGTGGGCTGCAAAGTTTTACTAGCTTGAGGACCACGTGCATCTGATGGAGAGGAGGGTGTGATAGTGAAATAACTTTTGATATTCATATCATCCTTCTTTTTCATTTTACCTTTACCCTTTTCTTGAATAGACTCCAAAGAGGGAGGAACATATCAAAAGGGGTTGGATGCATTAGTACAAGGGATAGAAGAAGAACCCTCAAAATCAAAATGGGGGGTGCTAGCCATCATTTGTTGTATACTCCTCTTCCTCCCAATTTCAGCCTCTAATTCTTTTTGCCTATTCTTTTCTTTTTAAACTTCTCAAAGTTGGCTAACAAATCCTTCCTAATCTCGCCAATTTCTGGTGAGGTACATGGAGTAATTTGGCGTCTAATTCTTGCCAAATGTTGTTTTAGCCTATTAATGTCCCCAGGACTTTTCGTAATTTTTCTATGGAAAAATTTGCAATGCATTTGACTATCAACCATTTCAACATATGCCCAAACAGCATCTTTCACTCTAGGTGCCATTTTTTCACTTGGAAATCAAAGGAAAAAAATCTGAAAATGAAAACAAAAGAAATAGCATTGCTTCAATGCTCATTTCTTTCACAAAAAACACTCTTTTCAATTTCCAGATTTGCACAAAAAAATAAATAAGCAAAAACAAATTTTTACAAGTGAAAAAAGATACCTCTAGGCACAAACTGCCTCCTCAAGGTTGCTCCAACAAACCAACTCCTCAATGCTGCTCCAATGGCTGCCCAAGAAGCTCCTCACTCTTGCTACAATGCTTGCCCAAGACTCCTCATTGTTGCTCCAAAAACAAACTCCACAACTCCTCACAAACTCTCACTCAAATGCAATGAGATGGCTATGAGGAAATGAGAGGGGTTGGGTGGGTTTTATAGGGTGTAGGAGAGGGGAATGAACCCCAAAGAACCCAAAGGCAAATTGCATTGGGCTTTGGGGTGCCCAAAAATCTAATTTAAAAAAAAAAGCTGCTGAAGTGACTTAACTGGTCGTTGTACCAAGCCGACCAGGTTGTTACCAAGTCGGCTGAATTGTTAGGCAACTCGGCCGGCTCGGTAACAACCTGGCTAGCCGGTATGGTTCAAAGGCCGAGTCGACCCGGTTGGGCTATGACAGACCAACTCGACCGAGTCAGAGTTAAAACGACCGGTTTTTAAAACAGAGGAGAGATGAGAACATTATCATTTAACAATGAACATAAAAGAAATACAAATGCTAGATTAGAGTAAAGATCCTACCTCTTTGGCCTTCAATCCCAAGCAATCCTCTCAATCTTAAACTCAATCATCCTCCTTAACTCAAGCTCCAATTCCAAAATCCCTCTCTTGCTTTCTCTCAATGCATATGGTGTGTAGTGTGCTAGAGTAATTTTGCCTAAAAATTTCTTATAACGACAATTTTCTCCTTCTCTAATTCAACAGGTAAAACAATACGTCTAACATTCCTTCCAATGAGGTAGAAAATCAATTGATATCAAACACCTCAAAATAACAATACGATATATACGTTCAGATAAACAATATAACTTGTATCCGTAGTAGAAAATAAAACTAGTTCAATACACATAATCTTTTAACGAAATAATTGACTACGGTTTGTATATCCTCTACAATGTTCTGTATGAAAAGACTACCCTTAGCGCCTTCTTTGCAAGGGCCAAAGTCACTTCTGGACTGGCCTCGGTTCTGTTAAGAGAATTCAGACTTTTTTGTGACAGGTCCCGAGCTTCAGAAAATTTGATTCACAGAGACACTTCGCATATATCTTGATCTTGCACAATAGTCACTTTCTTCGACAGATGGTGTTTAGCCTGCATAGAAGACTATTCCTTCCGATTTCACATTTCACTTAGATGCTGTATAGGAGAATATCTGTTACCACAAAGAGATTTCTGATTCACACAACATATGTTCTCCTATTTGAGATTACTCCTCAGGCTTCGGCTAGTGCTTGGATAGAGGCAGCGAGTTTAGAATTGTTCCTTGAGAGAATTGGCTCGAGAGTTTGATCAAGTGTCCTTGAATTTCGGGTTCCTTCTCGTTGTTCCTTTTCGAATCCTAGATCATGAGTGATAGCCATAGAGGGTCTCGCTATCTTTCAAATGGTACGTTTGCGCCCAAACCAAGAACAAGGCAAACATAAAATTCCGCTATCTTTCTAGTAAATTGTCATATGCCAGACAAGATTCAGATCATAAAAATTTTTGTTGTCTTCTTCAAGATATACCTATGCCAGAACAAGGGACAACAAGATTAAAACTTCGCTGCTTTTCCCAGATGGTGCTCCTAGTAGGCTGTGCAGCAGTTGCACGCTGAGATAGACGAGATATGCGCCTCTGTTGTGGCTGAGCAGAGGAGGCGCCTGCAACTAGAGGACTGGCTCTGAGGTTGGTACAAGTGGATCAGGATCTGCATTCAACTGAACATTATGTTCGACTGATGCTATTGTTTGTAATTCATAATCCATATCCTCATGAGAAGCAAACTCTATTGGATGACTCTCCACTACCCAATCTGATGTTGGATCAATGTTTTCCAACACAATGGGGTCTAAATCAGGGCTTTTGTTCAGCAATTGGTTGCACCTGAGTCAGAGGTTGTATTGGACATATACTAGATGATTTAATCGTTTTTGATCCAAACTGTTTCTCTTCTTTGTGTGAATCCTCTCAAAGACAGACCAATTGCGCTCACACCCAGTAGCACTGCAAGGTTGACTCAAAATACGAATTGCAAACTTCTGCAATTCAGGACAATGGCTACCAAAAGCCTCCCACCATTGTGCTGCAAAAAACATAGGAGTGTAATGAGTTAGCTCAACAAAATTACAAATTATATCCAACTTTCAAATTATAAACGATTTAACAAAATAAGTATTAAGAATTGAAAATTGAAATTTTTGTTTACTTGGCTCATTTGCTTCCCACTCCAATGGGATCATGCGATCAATGCAGTTAATCAATCCATCTCTAACCTCCCCCCTCAAAGCTCCTGTCGCCTTAGCTTTATAATGAATACTGTGGGTTCCAAAATACCCAGCTACATGTATAGGGTGATGGAGTTAATTGTTCCATCTTTAATCAATGATTGCCCAAATGGGCCCATACTTAGCCACTTCATCCTTGTATGCTCTCTTTGTTTGCTCATTTGCTTGATCCATAGCCTCATAAATAAAGCCCATAGCCAATCTTTCCCCATCCACCAACCGCATCACCTTAACCAATGGCTCAGCAAGCTTCACAATCTCTGCTGCCTTTCTCCAAAATATTTCTTCATTAACTTTCTTTTTCAATTCTTTGCCTTCCAGTTTGTGAGACCACTGGCTTTGATTCCATTCTTCATTGGAAAAAATCTTTTGCAAGTTTCTATGTTGTGAAAGCATAGATTGCAATGTCAAAAAATGAGTAACAAATCTAGTGATGGAAGGCCTAATAATATCCTTGCCCCCTGTGTGTTTCCTCGTCAGGCTCAAAATCCATGAATGATTGTAGATAAACTTTGTTATGCTTTTGGCATGATTTACAATGTTTTTGACCCAATCTAATTTTGCCAATATCCTCAAGCATGAGGTCTATGCAATGCGCAGCACATGGGGTCCAGAAGATGGTTCTGTGTTTTTCCTCTAACAGTTTACTAGCAAGAACATAGTTAGAGGCATTATTTGTGATGACTTGAACAACATTAGCCACCCCCACCTCCTCAACAACCTCATCCAATGGCTGAAACAACAATTGTCCATCTTTTACCTTATCTAATGCATCAAATGATTTTAGAAACATGGTTCCTTGTGGGCAGAAGATAAGAAAGTTTATGATGGTACAATTTCTTTGATCAGTCCATCCATCTGACATGATGGTACATCCTGTTCTTGCCCATGAGTCCTTGAAATCTTTCAAATACTCATTAATGGAGGAAATTTCTTTCTGCAAACGATACCCCTTTAGCTCATGCATAGTAGGGCCTTTGAATCCTTTTCTAGCAGCATGTATGTACTATGGCATCAAACATAGGCTCATAATATGGTGAACGGGAAGCATTGAAGGGGATATCAACATCATACCACCATCTAGCTATGTAATCACAAGCAGTCTCCCTCAATTCTTTCTTCCATTGGTCATCTAAAGTGGGCTGCATATGACTTCTACTAGCTTGAGGACCATGTGCATCTGATGGAGAGGATCACGTGCATCTCAAAACATTGGTTCTGACCAACAGGCTCCCGTAGCCCGAAATTTGTGTAGTTTTCACTACCAGTGCCTCCTGCTGCCCACACTGCCTTCCCCGGAAAAACTGTGCAATTTTGCCTCCTAGTTGAGCCAGATTTCGCAGATGTGACTGTCGTCCTAGACTGCTCAACCTAGCCTCTCAATGACCTCTGCACAGTTTTTCTCGACAGTGCCTCGGAGCCTTCGCATCCCGGCCGGAAATGTGCTCTGCGCTGTTTCAGTGCCTTGTCCTCTCTCCCAGTCACCTGGACTCGGAAATGAAAGACAATGCATCATGGTAGACTAGAGGATTTCTGGATTTGATGTCGTCTCGTCATGAGTGATTGTAGAAACAGGTACATGGATGAGACATGGCGCGACGATGTACAGGATGAACAAGGAGCACATGCTAAAAGACTTGCTCACAATTGGACGAACACAGGAAGCATACCAAGTAGCAAACGAAGGAGACACATGCACATGCATGAACCATCAAGCTAACACCAAGGCCAATGAAGAATCCACGCACTTTGCCATGCAGAGGTGAAGCTATGGTACACCACGAGAACACTCATCACTCAACAACACAGTAGCTTGGCACGAACTACACAGCTAGCATGTGCATACCAGCAGTGTTATTGCAAGTTGTGTCATGAGTCGTCTCGACCACATCACTACTTTGGGTCATACTTGTGTAATCAATGTAATGTAACGTGGAAGTCCAAGAGACCCACAAATGAAATTAAAGAGTCATGCAAGTCGAACAATCATGAGGAAAGTCGAAGAGTCACAAGGGCCAGTTTCACCCTTGGCTATATATACCCCTCATTTGTACATTCAAAGGACTTTTCTTTGAGGATCGAGCAGTGGTTCCAACGCTCCACTATTGGGGCTATTGATGTATGGTGTACGAATGTGTCTTGGAACTTTCGCTTAATTCATAAGCTTGTCATAGACTAGCACGTTTTCACACATGTATTGTATTCGTTTGTAAGACTATTCTTTGGACGCTTGTAATGCAGGTAGCTTTAGCTTGTACTAAGATAATTGAACTATTTCGGTTGTTTTAGTGCATATGTTGTTGGGAATGTGTTGTATCAGTTGTTATCATTGTCTCACCCATGTGGACTACTCCGCCAAACACTAGACAGACTCATTCTTGTAAACTTGTTATAACGTCTGTCGCACTCGTGTGGACTACTCCGCTGGGTGTTGTACGTGCTATTTGTTCACTTTGTGTTTGTGATTTCGCATTCGTGTGGACTACTCAACCAGAAGCTATGCAAATCTTGCTGTGTGGTGTCTCTACATGAGTTGGGACTACTCCCTTTTGACTTGAGACTTACTCTCACACTCCCCCTCTGTAGTGAAAGAACTTTGACACAAGTTACACTAAGCACACAAACCTCGTTGTTTGAAGACTAAGTATACCACTCTCATGTGCTGACAAGCAAGAGCTAAGGTATATCTTTAAGATAATGGCAACCGGGCCATCCTACCGGATGGGACTCCTACCCCAAATGGTGTGAGATCTAGTTGGGACTTCATACCGAGCAGATCCCCTGAATGTTGGTGGATCTAGCGCTGTCAACAACTACATAAATAATATGGTTCAGAGTTTGAGGTCTCCTAAGACTCCTTTGCAACATCAATAGTAGTGGTAGTAGTAGGAGCAAAACTAGACATCAAAACTACAAATCACTCATCAACCTGATCACTCATGAAACTCATCATTGATTCTGCGCTACTAAAAATGGGATCATCAACAAGAGATACATAAGCGTCATCTAGGTCAAAGTCTTCAAACTTGGATTGCTCAACCTTGTAATATGGTAGAAATTGAAAATGTTTAACATGCCTAACCAATGATTTTGGTTTGAGTGAAGGGTTCATTTCCTCAACCTTATAATGTGGTAGAAAAAGCTTAGCATGCCTAACCAATTATTTCCTTTAAGTGAAGGATACATTTTTATTAAGGCCATGATAGACCACCAATGTCAATAAAGTTCAACAATCAATGCCACCAACATCAACGTACTTAAAGGGCTTCATTCTCTTGATCAAATGGCAATCTCATACCCTCATGCATGACAAAATCAAATGGAAACATTGCAAACTCCCAAACCATGAAATCTTGAATTTTGAGTGAAATCTAAAATTCTAGTTTCTCCATATGAAATCCAATGAGGTCGAAACCACTCTCAAACATTCTGAGTCATTTCATGGTAATGTTAAAAATTTAAGTAAAAGGATGAAAATGAAAGATAAAGGAAATGTGACTGACCTGGTAATAAATTGGTCGATAGATGATAAAACTGATCTGTTTATGGGAAAAATGGTTAGTATTTTCATAAACTGGATGGTTTATGCCTGGCCAAGCAAAAAACGGGGGGGGGGGGGGGTCGCTTAGATAACTCCGTTTTTCAACCGGTTCGGTGGCCTAATGAACCGGTTGGTTTGATCGGTTTACAGTTTGAATTGACTGATTTTGAATATCGTGGTCCATACATGGTTTTTTCTTAAGCCTAAATACATGGGATTGCTTCCCATTTACCCTAAAACCTTGAGGTTGCTCTTTCTACACTTTTTCCTCAACGGTACCATAATTGATAGTAGTCTTCACATCCTTTGATGTATTCTCCATCCCATGATTGAAACCAAGGACATAACAACTCTAATAGAAGTGTATTTGGTGACTAAAGCAAAAGTCTCCTCGTAGTCAACTCCTTATCTTTGGGAGATCCCTTTTGCTACAAACCTTGCTTTAGATTTCTCAATGTTGCCATCTACAATATGCTTGATCTTGTAGAGCCACTTGGAACTCACAAGTGACTTTCCCTCTGGTTTGGTACTATGTCCCAAACATCATTCTTCATGATAGGGTTGTATTCCTCCACGATGGCATCCCACCATACTTGATGGTCTATTGCCTTTTGATTTTTTTTTTCTAAAAAGAAACAAGTATGAGAGTTTTATTAAAAAAGGAAGCTAGGATCTAGCCTAGAACCGCTACATTTCTTCAAATCACCAATATTCCTTCCAAGTTTGAGATTGAACACTGAGGCTCGCTCAGTCCAATCCCTCAAGTGATTACCCCATGATACAAAAATTTCAGTCTCGTTTCAACTAAATCTTTCCCAAAACATTTCTAAGATCCAAATCCATTTACATTCCATTTTCACTGTTTTTTGATTTAGTTTTGATTGGCTTCTGGTTTTCCTTGGCAAAATATTTTTGCACTTCTTCCCCACTTGAATCCAACCCACATTTTCTGTTGTATCTGATAGATCACCTTTCGATGAATGCACATTGTTGTCTTCTGTTTCTTTTTTATCTTCCTGAGCCGCCCAAGAAGTTGCTTTTCCAACATTTTTCATTGGGGATTTAGAGGGGGACCCGACTTTCACTGGATTATGATGCACTCCAGCTGTCGCTGACTCCGGAGGGTCCTCATACACTTCTTCCTGACTGGTTTTTGTTTCCTTCTCTGAATCTTCTTTGACAATAACTTCATCCTATTTTTCTTCTACTTCTTTATTACCTCGAGTCTCTACTTCTTTGTATATCATATGATGTCCGATTTGAGCTCCTTCCCACCATTTGGCCCTTCGATTTTTTTTCCAAACTATTATTCTACAACTGCTTAGGGAAATTTTTGATTACATGCCTTGTTTCATAACACATTTGACATCAAAATGAAACATTTTCATAGTCAAACTTTTGTACCCACACATAGTATGGAGCCGTCAGATTAATCTCAACAGGAAAACCCTTGTTGAAGTCCATCTCAACACATATACAAACATAAGGGGTTTTATAAAAAAAATCAAATTTTGGGCTACGACAATAAAATTTCTCTAATGCATTACAAATGGAAGATAATGTTGGGAGGTTCCAAAGATGGTAGGGAAGGTTTGTGAGCCTTACCCAAATAGGAGCCGTGGAGATTGACGTCGTAATCGGTTCAGGATCAAAGGTGGGAGACTAGGGCTGCATAAAAAGGCCAACACTGCCCCAAAATCAGGGTTCAAATTCACAAATATTCTGCTTATCCTCAATATTATAAAAAATCACAACAAGAAAACCTCGAGCTAAAGGGTAAATATTTATATCATTAGTTACGAGTGGTTTCCATAAATTAGAAATCCACTTGTGGAAATCGCTAAATCGCGACCAAAACCCATTAAATCTGCAGACCAAACCTTGCTTTACAATTTTTTTTCACATCTGAAGGCATCCTCTTTCAAAGGATCATCAAGGGTTGGAGCTTCTTGGACAACCGAAAGAACAAATCTAGATTTCAGCATTACACTGTACAAGACCGTGGCTTGAGCTGTCATTCCTTCAATAGAAATAGACTTCTTCTCTGAATCACTATAATTCACCATTGATCAATAAGTTGCAAAACCTTAGTCGCCGCTCATTGAACCATCAATTTAAAAATGGAACCCATATATGTAATAATGTTTATTCTTATTTAATATCGTATTATAAAAGTTATTGTTTTTTGAAAATTAGAAGGCTTAGAATCTAGAATACCACTCATCAATGCCATTTAGTCTAGAAACTTTGTTGGAACTTGGAGGTTTGCTCGCTTTGATTGTGCTCTTGGGACTCTCAATGTGCTCCTAAGCATCACTTAATGCCTAATTGAACCATCAAGGTCTCTTGAAATCAGTTGAAGGGGCTTTTGTCTCCCCTTCCTTTGTCGAAGGTTATTCTATTGCCCTGGAAATCATTGGTGACTCTGGCTTAACTCTTGGAGCTTCTTGCTCCTCATTCTCTGTCACTGGAATAGGCTTCCTCAAACTTTACATCACTTCCCACTATTATCTTCCTTTCATATGGGCTATAGTCCATGGTTGTGGGGGAGCGTCTCTCCCTCTCAAACCCGCTCCTGAAGCGCACTCTCTGAAAAAATTTTTGCTCCCTTGCTTTTTTTGCAAATTTTTTATGCAAACAGGTTCCAAACACAATTTTTTTTCAAAGAAACAAGAATTATTGAGTGGGGCAGCCTAATGATCGGGCCTGTGGCCTTAGTATTGATATGCATTTCATGGTAACAATTACATTCTCCTTTATCTTTCATTTTCGTCCTTTTACTTAAATTTTTAACATTTCCATGAAATGACTCCGGATGTTTGAGAGTGGTTCCGACCTCATTGGATTTCATATGGAGAAAGTAGAATTTTAGATCTCACTCAAAATCCAGCAGACTTATCTGTTTTTCAGGATTTCAGGATTTGGGGGATTGTAATGTTTCCATTGGATTTTGTCATGTACTAAGATATGGAACTCGTCAAGAGCACAAATCCCTCTTTGTACCTTGATGTAGCATGATTTTTTTGGATGATAGAGGCCATCTAAAGCCTGTTTGCTAATGTATTTTCAGTTTAGAGACGGATTGCACTCGATGCTATTTTGGTTATGTGCACCCTTATAGGCTATATAAATCAAAACTTGTAACTAGTGGACCTGTGGTTGACGAAGATTGTAGCTACTAGATGGTTGATGCTATATGGTTTAACCCATGTTTTTATGCTTTTTATAACTAATTCACCATTCTACATGCTTTCTCAGAAATTAGACATTTCTCGTAGCGACAAGAGGCCCAAGCATTAGCAATAGATAATAGATTTACTTGTCTTTTCTAGTTTCTAGTAGTTTTTATAACTGTTGACTCTTTCATAGTTATTATGATATATTTTGTAAACAACATATGATAATTAAGTTTGAAGTTTGAAGTTGGCAAATATAACTCATTGGTAATGATTTATGAATATGATGCTTCACGAAAGTTGAAAGTTGAAACATTTCATGTCATGTTAGATATTCTTTATATTGTTTGGTTACTTGGTAATGGTAATGGTTACAAGTACAAGTTACAACTTTAGTGATCGATGATGATAAATGTTATATATCGAATTTTGAAAGCTTGAAACTTTAAGATTGATGAATCATGAGACTCAATATGTTGTATGTTACTAACTTGTGGATGTGGTTGATGAGGATTATAACTTCTAGATGATTGATGTTATATGGTTCAATCCTTGTTTTTATGTTCTTTTATATCTAATTCATCATTCTACATGCTTTTGTTGACATATATGCATCAAAATATATAAAAATATATATCATATAAAAATTCGCTCCCCATTCTCTCCCAAACCGGGAGCTTTTGAAAATGTCGCTCCTCGCTCCTGCTTTCGTTCCCGCTCCCAAGTGACCTTGATATAGACCTTGTAAGCCTTGAAGTCTCATTGTAACTCACAAATAAGCCTTTTATGTTGGAGGCCTCCAACATGGTCCTCTTCTCCATTAGTACACATATATAGATTGGACCAAGGTTACTTGGGAGCGGGAGCAGGGAGCGACATTTTCAAAAGCTCCTGGGTCGGGAGCGAATTTTTATATATTTTGATTCATATATGTCAACAAAAGCATGTAGAATGATGAATTAGATATAAAAAACATAAAAACATGGATTAAACCATATAACATCAATCATCTAGAAGTTATAATCTTCATCAACCAAGTCTTCAAGTTAAAAGTTCTCATTTATATAACATGTAAGGGCGCACATAACCAAAATAACATCAAGTGCAATCCATGTCTGAACCGAAAATACATCAACAAATAGGCTCTAGATGGTCTTTAGCATCCAAAAAAATCATGCTAAAACAAATAGCTACATATCATCAAAATCATTGCCTATCTTGGGATCTTTGTCATTGATATTACCCTCTAAGCAATTAACATAAGATAGAAAAAATGTGGCATGTCAAGTCAAGATTTTATTTAAGTTGATGGGTACAATTTTAGTAGGGTCATGGTAGAGGAATTCGACAATTAATGTCACTAACATCAAGGTACATAAAGGGCTTGGTGCTCTTGATTAAATACGAGTGCCATCAATACTAGGGACATAAGCTTGAATGTTAGGCTGCTCTACTAAAAAATTCTTGTTTCTTTGAAAAAAAATTGCCTTTGGAACATCTTGGTGACAAAAAATTTGTGGAAAAACTAGGGAGCGATTTTTTTTTTGGTTTGTTGGTTAAAGCAGGAGCGCGCTCCCAGGTTGCTCCCGCTTGGAGCGCGCTTCAGGAGCGATTCGATTGGGGGGAGGGGGGCTCACCAGCAACCCTAGATTGGACAACCAAAGATTCTGAAATGGCTTACCTTTGGCCTGCCACTAGTGAATGCCTCCTTTGGTGTTTTGTCCTCCATGATATTGTGAGGATAGTGATTCTAGATGTAAACTGTTGTGTTGCATGCCCTTTGCCCAAAGAAACATTAGTAAGTCTTGGTTATGTGTCATGACCATAACAACTCCTATGATGGATTGATTCTTCCATTTTGCAATCCCCATTCTACTGCAGCTTATGGAATTGTTAGCTCCCTCTTGATTCTTGCCTCCTTGCAAAACCCTTGAAATCTTTGGAGTATACTCTCCCCCATTCTCTGATCTCAAGAATTTGATCTTCTTCCTTGTCTGTATCATCTAGAGCTTTGAACTCTTGAAACCTGCTGAAGACCCTATCCTTGGTCTTTAAAAAGTAGAACCGGTCTTGCAAGAAAATTCATCAATAAAGGAAACATAATACATTCTTCCTATTATTGATGTTATTGACATCGGTCCACAAACATCTGAATATACTAGGTCTAGAATCCCCTTAGAGCTATGCTTGTTGCTTGGGAAAACATTACTGGCATGCTTGCCAAGCTTGCACCCTCCTCATACACAATGCTTCTCAATACTAAACTCTGGAAGACTTGTGACTATCTCAATAAAAAATAGGCAATGCCTTGTGATGTAGATGTCCCATCCTCTTTTGCCACAATTGGCACAACCTATCGCTGTTATGCACCAAAGCTCAAACGAATTTACCGTTGCACAAATTTCCTTCTTTATCCTGAATTACCTTAGATGTATCTAGGCTACAATCCTTCAACCTAATGAGGACCTGCTGGTTCTTGAACTCCACCACAAAGCCCTTGTTCTCCATGACCAAACTGAAAGCAAATTCTTCTTGAGACATGGAACATACAAGACATCGTCAAAATTGAAAGAATTACTTGAGTTGAAAGGAAATATTACCAACTCTTGCTACTAGGTACTCAGCATCATTACCAAGCTTACCTTGTACCCCTGAGTCCTGCTTCTTCAGACTAGAAATCAATTGCCGTGCTCATTTCATAGGTTGAGATGCCCCACTGTCCACATACCGTGCATCCCTTGGAATCGCACTGGTAGAAGGTGAAATACCATCGATAAATCGTTCTCAAAATTGGCAGCAAACTTGTTCATCTGAGTTTCTGTAGACATTGCTACCTACTTCTATTGCTGTTTCCCTTTACCCTTCTTCCTCTTTGGACTTTGTGATGTATAATAACCATGCTTATGACAAATGAAACACTTGATTTTACAAAAGTGTTTTACTGGTATGGAGTTGACTCCTTACTCTTTCCCTTAACCTTGTTGGGTCCTTTACCTATGCCTTTATTTGATTGACCAAATGGAGCAAGTTTCTCATCACCACTCATCCTACTAACCTTTGACTCCATTCAAGTCTCCTTCTGGATACACTCATCCCAATGCCTCTCAAGGTTAGGAAGGTTTTGTTGAGTACAAATAACTTTGATAAATGGTTCCCATGAAGCTGGGAAACAGTTTGGTGCCATGTTCACTACCTTTTCATCTACAACCTTCTCCCCATCTGCTCAAACAGATCACAAATATGTGATCTTCATACGGTAATTGGTGATTGTGTTTGATCTAGTCATTTCTATTGATCTGATTTTGTTCCACAATATCAGCTTCCTGTTTATGTTCTGACTTTGGAAAAGACTAAACAAGGCATCAAACATCTCCTTCACCATCTTCTTCTTGATGCATGAGAGATTAGATCACCTTTTATGTCATCCAAGATCATCTGGTTGGCCTTCCCTTCCTTTTTGTTTTGAATTGCCAAGTCCTGCAGATCTGTAGGCAAAGTCATAATGTCCTTGACAATATTCCAAAGATCATTATCTTTTAGTAAGAGTGTAACCCTCACATTTTATGCTAGGAAATTTGAGGCATCATCCAATGTGTCCTCAAAGTGGAGGTTTGCTATTGCCATCTCTAAGATCTATTGCACAAAATCCCAAATCAATACAAAAGAACTTTGAAACCCTTTAGCTGCTGATCCTTTCTAGCTGTCAATTTACCACTACAAATCCTTGAGAATCTCAATTAGATAAGCTGATTCCATACCATTTGAAAATTTCAAGCCCTATGTGAGTAATGTCTGCATGATCTCAGTCAAACATGTAGATTGCTGAATTTAATTAATGTTGAAATTGAATTTCAGATCATAGCATCAATCACACTATAGCTATAAATTAAAAAGCGAAAGCATAAAAATTAATTTCACCCAATAGGTAATTACTTTTTCAAATTAGCTTTTCATTCCTTAAAAAACTTACACATGCTGCCCAAAAAACAACACTGTATGGATTCCAAAAGCACATTGAACTAAGCGAATCATTTGTTGTGTGGATCTACAGTATGTCCATATAAACCATACAAACATTTTCAGATTGGTACAATTGTATAGATCCATACAGTACTCTGTATGGAATTTTATCATATGTTGTATAGAACTGCGTGGTACTTGGAAACACTTCTTCCTGGCTACTTGCACTCTCTCCCTCTATGTCGCTTAACTTGCTGAAATGCTCATGTGTGATCAAAGGTCTACCTTGCCCTGTCTTTATTGAGCTGAGAGGCTCATTCTACAGCCCAGTGTGAAGGCGACGTGTATGTATGTATGTCTGTCCGTCTTAAAATAATAATAAAATATTCTCAAAATAGAAAAACAATTTCGGCTATGCTATGCATATTTAATTAGTTGTTCATATGAACTAATATAATTTCATGTAAAATAATTCTAAGTATATATATATAAGATTTTATAAAACTTGTACTTTTCAAAAATAGTTTAACACGTGATATCAACTTCATATATATTTATATATAGAGAATCAATCTTAAAAAAACATATTTTAATATTGTATAGAATAAAATATCCATTGTGGTTACGAATAAAGTATTTTAATATGAATTAATATTGACTTATACTTAAAATATATTAATGACAAAAAAACCAGTTTAATGTGCACTGATAAAATAACATTCAAAAATACAATTTAAACAATAAAAAAATTACACATTGTTTTTTGCACTCTAAAATAAGTTTGCATGTGAAGAAATTTGATCCCTCTCGGCTCATGTTAGATCCGTGGTTAAGATGGATCTATGCTGGTACTTTTAGTGGAGAATCTATTTTTAAGATTTTTCCTAGTCTAAGTCACACTTGAGATACAAATTTAGACTCCACTGCTAAATATGAGACTTCTATTTTTTCTACTTCAGTGAATTACAAAATATAATTACTTTTTGAAAATATCTCAAAGTACTTCTTGCATGTTCACATTGAACCTATACGAAAGTTCCTCTGTGTATAAATCCCCCTCTACTATCGTTGTCGATGCTAGTAGGATTTGAAAAGTTGCTTCTTTGGCTTCACAACCTTCACTGTTTGTTGCAGGTGGGTAGCATGTTGTGGTGCTCATCCGAGGGTTGCATGACCAATTCCACCTACTTTTGTTGTTATTAGACAATGGGAAAATAAATTAGAAGTTGCTCATTGCAAGAGGAAGGCTTAGTAGATAGTAAATAAATGTGTCTTTTTTAGTTTAGAATTATAATTCTAGAACTTAGAATTATTATTTTTTATTATGACCCACTTTGTAAATATTATATGACAACACTGTATGTTACGATCCCTTGTAACAATACCCTATTTCATTTCATGGTAGATGTTATTTGTTACATTTTATCGATGACAAATGTTGTGTGTTAAAAGTGTTGGAAATAATACTGGGAGGGGGGGGGGGGTGAATCAGTGTTATCAGTTCAAATATTCTTTTTTTCAAAACAGATGATATACGCTACTTCAGTTAGCTAAACCCGCGTATATAAGCAACTATTCAGAAGGAAACTCGCGTATACAAAACAGAGTTTTAATTTACTTAATCTTTCTGATGATGAATGTTAATCTGTGATGCAGAATCAAATAACTAGTAACCAGAGACAGTAAAACAGAGTAGAAAGACAATCACACACAATAACACAAGATATAAGGTGGAAACCCAATGTGGGTGAAAACCACCTGCTGCAATTCGTCTCTATCTTCTTTTAAATTAGAAACCTCTTTTACACTGTATTGGTGCAGTCCTTTACCAGTACGCAGGCTGGAACCTGCAGAGAGCTAAAACCCTCTCTCGTTCTCCAGCTTCTCCTGGAAGGGAGCTACAACCCCCTTAGCTCTTACACTAGCCAAGATACTAGTACGTAGGTGCTGGCCTACAGAAGTCTACAACCTTCTTTTTCTTCCAGGGACCACGTTTCATAAATTTTCAGACTGGATCGATGAAAATCAATCAATCATCAAGAAACAACCAATCTCCTTTTCACCAATTAGATCTGAATCAAGTAGATACTTCTCTGACAGCTGTACCCAAAATACAGTACCAGAAACCACACACCAAAATCTGAACCCAGAACACTGCAGTAATAAACAGAAGCAGCAAGATCACAATTCAAAATATATACGCTACTTTAACAGCCTAAAACCTGCGTGCATACGCTTCTGCGTATGGAACAACCTGTGTATACGCTCCTTCCCTTCACTGAACCTGCGTGTGTACGCGCCTTCACTTTACTGGACCTGCGTACAGATCTATAAAGGATAATTCACTCTTTCAGATATTCAATCACTAATTAACCCAGATTATCAGACTTATAGATCAGGCAAGCGCCACATCTAGCAGATCAAAATCATACAAAGATACTATCAATCAAGCTTAAAGATTATGACCCATCACTAGAACTTATCCTTCTTTTTGCGCTAAGGTTCCTCCTTTCAGATCCAGATCTGCATCATAACCCAATTACCAATGTACCAGCTCTAGTACTTTATCAGATATTCAAAGATAATTTAGATAATTATTTGCCACAAGATCTCTTTCCTCTTTTATAGTCTTAGGCCTTCCACAATACCATGGTCCAAAACCATAACATTTCAATATCATGAACCCAAAAACTAAGGATCAACACATCTGACGAGACGCCATGGTCCAAAACAACAGGTTCAAATCCCAAGAATTAACCACCATGGACCAAAAGTAAGTTCCCCAACATATACGCGCTTTTGTAACGTATAACCCGCGTGTATATGCGTCTTCATCTAGATGGACCTGCGTATATGACTTTTTCTTCTTTCTGGATGCATGAACTGAGATCTGTCACCAAGTTGAGTTGCCATCAAGGACAACACCAGAGCCATAGCATCAAACCTATGCCATAATGCCAACAATCTCCCCCTTTGGACTTGATGGCAACACCAAGATCCTCTTTCATAATCTCCCTTTGTCGTCAAGGGGAAAGGGTTGTGCTCCCCCTGAGTACATGCTGAAATCTCTGCCCTGCTGTGCTAACCATGCTCCCCCTGACTGTAGGCAAGATCTGCAAACGATGATATGCCAGATGAACCATGACCTATACATCATAAAAGACCTTCCTATCACCAAAAGACTCAATACATACATCCTTCATTCAACCATGTGGGGATCATCCACCCAACCAAATGGGGGAACATCAGAAAATTACATAAGACAACCAAGTACATTACATCTTCATCCCAGGAATAGTGGGGAAACCAATATAGGTCGTTACATGACCTTGACACCATAGAAGAGATATCACACAAAAGAGATACATGACATAGAGACGAAGTATCTAGAATAAGACTTATGAAAGTCCCCAACAACTGATAGCAGCAGCAACTGCCAATCACCATTCAGATCATCAACTAAGATTTCCTTCTGTTCTCCCTCTACCTCTGTTTCACCAACAACAACTGTGAATTAGAATCAAAAGCTTCTAAGATAATGCCAACAATACATTATTAGAAGATTATCTGCTCCCCCTGAACCTATGCCGAATGGTCTCTGTCAGACCCATATCAGACAATTTTCAAACAGACTCTGTTACTTCTGATATCCATCAAGCCTCCATATACGCGACTTTCTCCGCACCAACCGACGTATGTACGCGGATCTACCACATAAAACTCGCGTACACCCATTTTTCTCTGAAATTGACAAGATTTAACAGCAAGATGATACATCAACTACTCCCAGCTTCTGTCTGAGATATTCAAAAGTTTCTCTGGGCAGTGGTTTGGTGAGAATATCAACAACTTGTTCCTTAGAAGGAACATACTCCAAGTTGACCTTTTGTTCCAACACTTGTTCTCGGAGAAAGTGATACTTGATCTGTTAAGTTATGGTATGTTCTATGCTTATAACAGTTTACTTCTTTTTCTTATTATATTCCACAGATTAGCAATCACATAGATATAAAATAAAGTGCAGATAGAACATTAAACGATCGACAAAAAACAAGCCAAGACAAGAGACACAAGATGTGGCGCCTAGCCAGGGACAAACCCCACAATGTGTGGGGAAACCCTTTGATCAAATCTTCTTTTATCTTCAATAATTCAACAGAGAGAAATAGTACAATGAATCTGATTCATATCAGCAGTAGCAAACCCTAGATCAACAGCATCAACATTAGCAGCGTCATTATCAAACTAGGGCAGACGATATCTCACAAACCGACCGTCGGATTGACTTCATTCCACCACCAAAAGTTTCGGCTTTCAGAGGAGGTTCAGAGGAACCTACAACGCAGTTCAGATGAGGAGATCTTTTAGGCCACGTAGGTCAATCTTTACTTCTGCAGTTGCAGCTTCAGTTTCAGCAGTTTCCGGCTTCAAACTATGGTAGTCGATATCTTGCAAACCGTTCATTGGATTGACTTCATTCCACCACCAAAAGTTGCGGCTTTCAGAGGAGGTTCAGATGAACCTACAACATAGTTCCAAAGAGGAGATCTTCTAGGCCTCGCAAGTCAATATTTACTTCTGCAGTTGCAGCTTCAAATTCAACAGCTTCCGGTTTCACATGTGAGAGAGAGAGAGACCCATTTCAGCGTAGTGGAGAAGAGACTCATATCTACGCAGTAGAGAGAGAGAGATGTGATGAGATGAGTGGCAAATGAGGAAAAGTCCTCTTATATTTATACACAACGTTGGTGGGTGAATAGATGTGACTGTTGGGCTTCTGAGCCTACATGAGTTTTAGGTCGGCTTCATAATAATTCCATAATCAAAATAAATTCATATCTCCATGAATACTTATCGGAATCGGATGATCTTTATATCAATCCTACACCTCTCAACGAGAGGAATCTAATAAAAATATTATCAGTCATGAATAAGATGACCCACATGATGTTTTGGCCTGGTTGCCAATTTTAACAACAACTTCATATCAAGTATCTATGGAAAGAAGGAAACTACCCTATTCAATGTTCTGTGGTCATTATGCGTAATTGAAGAAACCAGATTGAAGGCAAAGAACGATGTTGGATCAAGTGAACAAAATCAAGCATATGCAGCTATGACAAGGAAGAAAGGGAAGTATCAAAATAGATTTCAAAAGAAAATCGACATGTCTAAGGTGCAATGCTGTGAATGTAATGAGTATGGGAATCTTAAAAGGAATTGTCCTAAACTCAGGAAGGACAACAAGAAGAGAAAGGAAATAAATGAAGCCCATGTCACCGAAGAAGTAGAAGAACCTGAAAAAAAGAAGTCATAGAAGGAAGAAGTGAAAGACCTTTATTATGACTGAGATAACATCATATACTTAGTTCTTTTCAAGATAGCAGACATGATGGAAAAGCATCACAAGTATAGGATGCATTGATTAAGATGTCATCAGTCATCATGATAGAACATAAGTAGATCATGAGATCATCATCAGTTGCATAGAAGGATAATTGAAGTAACAGTTTAAATGGTCAAAGCATGTCATTTAGCAAGATAGGAAGATAAGAATTTGTCACACGTCATCATCATTAGAGAAAAGCATTTTCAGAACAAGGATCATCAAGATCCTCCATTGAAATCTTTGTTAGAAGATTCACCTCTACTTAGAAGAAGCAAGTGTCACATTAGATGCGTTACATTCCACATAGTGTGGGATTCACAGTCTAGAAGGATGATGGTATGATGAAAAAAATGTGCATCATGTCAAGTTGGTTGAAGTATTTTCATCTTCAAAGGGAAGTTGCTAAAGGAAGTCTAGATGACTGAAAGAAGGAAGAGATATGTATATATTTGGTAATAGATAGATAAAGTCATATCATCACATAATTGCATATGAAATGGTTAGAATGCTCTGTCTAATGAGCATGACAAAAGAAAAGGGAACTCTTCCCTATGAAAAGATACGTGAAGGAATGAATACAATGTGCGTTGAACTCTTCTACATGATAAAATCTATATGAATATGATCTCATATATGATATGAGGTGGTGGACAAATATTGTTCCAATGATGAAGGAACTATGTATAGAAGATCCTGAGGAAGCAATATGTGAAGAAATGTGAAAGAAGAGTTCGTTAAAGATGTAAATATGGTCATGTAAGATAAGATAAGTGATCAACATCTGATAACAAGAAGGAATAACTATGACATCTCCATGGACAAGGTATGAAGAACCTGATATGTATGTTGGAGAAGGAGAACCTTGATAATGTTGGAGATGGATTTATACAACGTGCATAAGGATGTTGATATTGCAAGAAGCAGATGTCATAACAAAGGACCATCATAAAGAGGTAATGCTGATTTGATGTTCATTTTTTATTTTTGAAAGAAAGCATCTGATTGGGTTGTAATAGGGCTACCGAAAAAGGGTTGTAGAAGTTCATCTACAACTAAGATTGGATGGAAGATCTTGAAAGAATCTTGGAAGAGGTAGCGATATGAAGGTAAACCAAATGATGACTAAGAAGGTCACTTCACAATGAAGAGAAGGATGACATGATTATTGGTTCAACACTATGTTTCGTTGAAGGGAGGTGATGAAGAAGATGGTCGATGCCCTACGAAGAAGTTCTGGAAGAAGATGGCTTCATGATGAAGAAGTTGAAATTCATCCATGACATGACAATGTAGAAAGGAGGAGCTCTACAAGCAGTTAATAATACCATGATCTCCACCAAAGAGCAGAGAGTTGTTGTTGTAAACAAGTCCCTAGATAAGAGGGAGCTTGGGCAAGTTCCTAGATAAGAGGAACTTGGGAATATTCCTTTTACAGGAATGAGTAGATTCACCCTAGTTGAGAGGGAGAGATAAACACATCATTCTTATCTTCATGTCATGAAGAAAGAATGGAGGATTGGGTAAGCATCTTGATTCCGATACTCTTTGAGGACGAGATTAGAATTATGGTGATTAGCGAAGAGGAATTGCATATAGAAATCATAAATTTGGGTTGGGCGACTAGCAAATGTAGCTATGGTCAAAAGATGATGCAGAAAGCTAGTCCATTGATTTGAGGTGATTGGATTGGGAGTATTTTGTGTTGAGAGAGAAATGCAATATTACTAGAATTGTTGGAAGAGAAATCATGCCAAATATCTCGAGACTAATGATGTCACCATGGGTATAGATAATTGTAGAGTAGCTAGTTTATTTCATCCTTGGCTTGAACCAATAGTAGCAATGTCCTCCCTATAGTTGTGAGGAAAAGAGCTAGATAAACCTTAGATATAAGATGTTGAGTTAGGGTTGTAGAGGGAACTCATTCTCGAAGAAGAAATAGTGGCTAGGGTTGACAAAAACCCTAAGTATATAAAAAGATAACATCAATTCATGTGGCCAGTGAGTTGGTGGAGAAAAAATATGCAGTTAAAGCTTACTTTATCCAATCAATGATGTTATCTTTTTTGTTAAGATATTAGAGATTGATGATGATATGTAGCCATGAAATATCCTCTCCGAGCATGTTATGGAACCAAAAATCCTACCAATACCTTGGCTTATCTTGTCGTTTATCTACAATTTTGCACCTATCGGATCACTAGATTTTGTAGAAACCAAAGATGGATGCATGGAGAGAAATGTGTGCATGTGTGCTAAAAAATGAATGGGTGTGCGTGTATGTTTTCTCTCACAAACTTGAGCATGCCTATCAATGATCACAACTAATGATTAAGTGGTTTTGCTAGTGTATTTACATTTTTAAATTTGCTTATTATGTTGCCATACTACCAAAAAAGATTACATTGTCAAGGACACTTATTAGTGTGAAAATTATAGCTACCTAGATGGTGCTATTAGCCAGTTAATTATTTCTTGTTTCTTATTTACGACAAATTAATCCTTTTGTTGTAAGTAATGAATGATGACATAAATAACACCAATCATGAAATAAACTGCATCAGAAAATACACAAGAAACCAATCACACAATATATATCGATATTTGGAAAAATGTCCCTGGAAAAACCTTAATGTGGGGAAAAATATTTTTCAAATCCGAGGGCTTTTATGATTATCTTCAGCAAATAAACTGTTATTGAGAAATACAACTGCTTGCCTCTCACTAGCAAAGCTCTGGAAAAAATATTTATTTACTTTTGCTAATTTGGAAAACCCCACGACTTCCATTTTCTGCAATTCACACTGCCTCCACCAACAAGCATTGGCCTTTGGAAATTTGCATTAGCTCTTCTCGGAGATTCTTATTGTCTCCCAACAAACTCGCACTGCCTCCTGGAAACTCAATTTGCCTTTTGGAAAATTAAAACGACCTCTAGCAATCTTGCACCTCCTCTGGGAAATTTGATTTGGCCTCTAGAAGACTCGCAATGACTTCTAAAAAGTAAACTTGGCCTCATGCGATTTTACTGAGCAATTCGGCCACCTCCTGAAGCTCACAAGCTCACTGGGAAAAAATCGACGTCTTGCAGAAAATACTGATATCAAAAATCTCTATATAATTTTCTCTTAATCACTGCTATTGAAATCTCTTGGTGTCGCTCTAAAAATTCACTCATTTGTTGTGTTTCCAGTTGAGCATTGATCTCTCTTTATAATCTCTCATTCAAAAATGAATGGCCATGATTAAACAATCACTTGATCCAATTGATGGCTATGATCGTCTAGAAACATTCGACAAGCTTTTAGAAGAAAATCAATCTTATCCCAACTAATGTCAATTAATTATCCTCTCCCCCTAAGTTAGACTTAGGAAATAATTACAAAAATCACTGATTGACTTAATGAAGATATTTCTCTTAGGAAAAATTAAATGGGCTTGGAGATAATTAACTCCATGTTTCTAGCTTCAATGATACCTGCCAAATGTTAGGATATTTCGACACATAGGAAATAGTTAAGTATAACTTAGTCTAGTGTAGAGTTAGGTAAAGTGTGTTTCTTTACTATGTACTTTCGTAACTTACAATCCGACGGTCACGATATGTTCTAGACGTGAAGTGATCTGACGGTTCATTCTCTTCTCGGTATTACTGACACTTGATCCATGGCTTAACACCTGATTGGTCCATGATCTCTATTTAAAGAGTATGGAGGGTCATTTGTAAGGTGAACGTTCATGAGAGAAGCTTATGTAAATTTTCTTTCTTTTACATTAATAAATTGCCTGAAGTGGCATCGTTGGCTCAGGTCGTGCACTGTTTCCTCTTTGAGGGTTTTAAACACATCAAGAACACTGGTGTACTGATATGTGATTTGTTTGTGAGCAGTCTCCCTTGGTGCTCTATCTAAGGAACTACCCTGTAAATTACTACATGGTATCAAAGCTATTTGAGGGCTGCATCCATTGTTGATCCAAATCTAAAGTCGATACAAATGCATCCGACTATAATTTCCTAGATCTACTATTTCTGACCACTTTTGAGCCGAGAGGACTTCTCTATTGTGTTAGGAGCATTGGTTCCAGTGAGGAACCCCTTTCATTTCATGCGAAAAGGTTTACAACAGCCTTATCTACGTCATTTTTAAGATCTGGAGGTATACAATCTTTATTTGCAGTTTTAGTTATTTATCTCTCTATTTTTTTTTTGGTTTATTTATCTCTTTGTTTTAATTACCGGATCTATACCTTTCATTTTTTGCGTATGCTCTTTACCCCGCGACTCTGTGCAATCTGGGCAAATCAGAAACAAAAAGGAAGGATTTTTCTCATACGTACCCTCTTTTCTGCCACACCTTACTGTGATCTCGGAAAATCAGAAACATAGAGGAAAATATTTAGTTTCTGAAGAAATCTAACTTAAAGCCACAATGTTTGTTTTCTTGTTGCATGTCTGTTCTAGGTTGTGTGGTTATATGTTTTGTAGGCAAAAAGGGTTTTCTCAAGTAAGCACACACTCCAAAGCTTCAGTGAGTAACCTTTTCCAAAAAGAAAAAACCCCTTCCTCTTTTCCAAAAATTACTAACCTTTTAAACTAGCTCACTTGGTTCAAAGTTACTTTATGAGAATAGAGGTTTTGGGTCCAAGCCTTTCTTTTGTTGAGTTACTTTTTCAAAAACCACATGTAACTTATATTTTAAAGTTACTTTATGTAAAAGTGTTCTCACCCATTATAAAAAGTGAGTCACTTATAAGTCTCTTTATCTTTTATTTAAGTTACAATTTAGTGGGTAGCTCATAAAGTACCATTGTAAAAGTGACTTTCACTTATTTATAAAAGTGGGTCACATATTTTTTAAAAAAAGTGATCTAATTAGATTAAGTTTGGAAAGAGGGGGGATTTTAAAAAAAAATATAACATTATCATTCACTTCCGCACATTCACGTACTTCGTCAGCATCTTCAACAATTTTTCTTCAAAAAACCATAACTTTTTCATCCGAAAGCCGTTTTTAGATCTGTTTTTTTTAATCGACCTAGTTTTTCGTGATATTTCCATTGGAATAATTAGTGTCAGCATATACAGCTTTAGTTTCTGTTAAAATGGAAAGTCCATGCCAAGTTATTCTTGACATCACCAACTACTTCCAATGGGTGTCCTACATGGAGGATTTATTTAGAATTAAAGGTCTTTATAGAATAACCTCAGGCCAAGATCTAAACTTAAAGATGAAGATAAGACAATCAAATGGGAAAATAAACAAGATAAAGCACATGGGTTGATAGGGATGTCTATTTCTCTAGATCTTAGATTCCATATTATAGAACTTGATACCCTTGATGAAGCAATGAAACAACTCAATAAAGATTTTGGAATTAAATATGAAATTAGAGCCCATCAACTCAAAAATGAGTTGCTTACGTTGGACCCCAATAACTTTTCTTTCATTGAAGATTTTTTGTCCAAGTTCAAGACCCTTAGACTTCTTTTGGAAGGTCTTAAGGTTAAGAAAGAAGATGGTAGCCTTATCTATTCCATTCTTACTAAGTTGGGATCAGCTTACTCTGTGTTTGTTTCGACCTTCCATTCTGCTAGAGAAGCCTTTATTTCTTACGGAAAATCCTACAAGCCCCCCGCTTTTGATGCCTTTTATGATTCTTTAATAAGAGAACAAGAAAAACTCTTACATCTTGGTCTTCTTAATCTTGGAAACTTTTCTAAGAAAGCCCTAGCCGCCCAACAGCAACCAACTTCAAAGAATCCTAGGAAGCAACATCCTAAAAAGAATGGTCCTAAACCAACCAAGGGGTCTAAGCATTTTCAGTCTCAGCAAAATGAAAAATCAATTCAACAAAATGATAAGGCAAAGACAAACGAAGGGAAGAAGACTGATAAACATTGCAACTTTTGTAATTGAGATGGCCACTTAGAATCTAAATGCTTTAAGAAGATGGAAGCAACAATGAAGAAGCATAACATCGATTTGGATAACTCTTCAACTTCAACTTCATCTTTAGGAATAACACTTTCTGCATGTGGTTGTCAAGCATCTCGGTCTAGTTATTCACTAAATGTATCTTCTTTTTCTCATTCTCATGAGTGGCTTATTTATTCTGGAGCTTCTTATCACATGGCCAAAAACAAAGCCATGTTTTCTTCTTTAAATGATTGTAACACTAAAAATACATATGTTGGTGATGATAGATCTCTTAGTGTTGTAGGGACTAGAAATATTCATCTAGACAATGGTCAATTTAATGATGTATTATGTGTTCCAACCTTATCTTGCAATCTTCTATCTGTATATCAGATAACTCATTCAGGTGAAGGTAAAACATTGAATTTTCACCTCACGATGTTGTAATTAAGGACCTAAGAGATCCTAGACAGATTTTAGCTACTCACATCGCTGATGATTCTACAAGGTTGTATAAGTTTAACAACTTTGGGTCATCAACTTTTCCCTCGGTATTTGTTGCTCATAATGTAGTGAACAAACTTTGGCATGAGCGATTTGGTCACTTAAACTATCGTTCCCTTCAAAATCTATGTAAAAAAAATATGGTGACAAGTCTTCCTATGGTATCTTGCAGAGATGGTGTTTGTTCTAGATGTGTACTCGGAAAACATCATCGGGATAGTTTTGGAAAACGTGCCTCTTAGCACGCCTCAACTTGTTTACAACTTGTGCATAGTGATTTATGTGGTTCACTTCCAGTTGTTTCAATCTCTGGCTACAAGTATTTCTTAACTTTCATTGATGATTTCTCCAAACGCACTTGGGTATACTTCTTAAAACTCAAAAGTGAAGTCTTTAACATGTTCTTGGCCTTTAAGGCCTTTGTTGAGAAATAATCTGGACATCAAATTCTTAAGCTTAGATCTGATAATGGTGGAGAATATGTTAACAACAAATTCATCAACTTTTGCACTGAGCATGGAATTCAATTGCAACATATTGTTCCATATACTCCACAACAAAATGGTGTACCTGAAAGGAAGAATCACACCTTAAAGGAAATGGCTAATTGTATGCTTCAATCTAAAGGGCTTAGTCTTAATTTTTGGGCAGAAGAAATTAACTGTGCAAATTACATAGTAAATTGCACTCCTACTAAGGTTTCAAACAATATCACTCCAGAAGAAGCATGGAGCTCAATTAAACTAGATGTAAGTCACTTTCATGTTTTTGGAAGTGAAGCATGGGCCCATATTTCGAATGAGAAACATAAAGCCTTAGAACCTAAGAGTGAAAAAGGTATTTTTGTTGGATATTCTGAAGATGTCAAAGGATATAGACTTCTTCCACCTAAGTCCAAAAATGTTATCATTAGAAGAGATGTAAAGTTTGCTAAAAATATATCAGCCTACAAGCCTAGTTCGGCGGATGTGCCAACTCTCTCTATCCCTTCTACTTCTGAAAATGTTTCTTCTTCATATGATGACAGCGAGGATGACAATCCTCCCCCACCTTCTTGAGATCCTCAGCTTCCAAAATGAGTCCGCGTTACTCAGGATGTAGTAGGTTCTCTTGTAGGTGATCTTACAAATCTGCGTCGCACATGTTCTTAGTTTGGTAGAGCCTCTTCTTTGTTGGCTCAAGCTTCAACAAATTATGATCCTGACACCTTTGCAGAAGCTTCAGGCCATCCAGATTGGGACACAACTATGAATGAAGAATATCGTTCATTATTCGCAAATGATACATGGGATCTTGTTCCTCTTCCAAAGGGACGAAAACTTGTTAGACACAAATGGGTTTACAGAACCAAGTTTGGACCAGATGGAAAAGTTAATAAACATAAAGCTCGTCTTGTTGCTAAGGGTTTTTCACAAGTTGAGAGTATTGACTATACTGAAACCTTCTTCCCTGTTGCCAAAATGAACTCTATCCACCTTGTTCTTTCCCTTGCTTCCTCTTTCAAATGGGAAGTCCATGAAATGGATGTTAAATTTGCCTTCTTGCATGGGGACTTGCATGAAGAAATATTTATGGAACAACCTCCTAGCTTTATACAAACAGACTCCAACCTTGTATGTCGGCTTAAGAAATCCATTTATGGTCTCAAGCAAGCCCCTCAGGCTTGGTATGCCAAAATGGATAGCTTCTTTTAGATACTGGCTTTTCTAGGTGTCCTTCTGACAATACTGTCTACACTAAGAAAGTGGGTAAGTCTCTTATCATTCTTGTTCTTTATGTTGATGATATTTTCCTTACTAGTAATGATTGCAACCTTATAAGCCATGTGAAGTCCAACCTTAAAAAGCAGTTTGAAATGATAGACTTAGGACACTTGCATTATTTCTTGGTCTTCAAGTCTTGAAATCCAAGGAAGGTATTTCCCTTTCCCATTGCAAGTATTCCTGTGATCTTCTACGCTACTTTCACATGGAAGACTGTAAGCCAACCCCTTCTCCCTTTCAGTATGGAGCCAAACTTTCAGTCCCTTGTACTTCCCCTGATGTTGATACTACTTATACCGTCAGCTTGTAAGAAAACATTTGTATCTGACCCATACCCATTCTAAGCTTTCCTTTGTTGTTGGCCTTATTACTCGGTTTATGCAAAACCCACATGAAATTGATTGGAAAGCAGCTAAAAGAATACTTTGTTATGTTTGAGGTACAGTTCAGTTTGGGATTCATTACAATGCATAAGCATCTCCTCTATTGGTTGGTTTCACTGATTCTAATTGGGCTGGTGACCCTGATGATCAGAAGTCTACTACAGGTTATGTGTTCACTCTTGGTTCTGGACCTATTACATGGGCTTGCAAGAAACAAAGTGCCATTTCTCTTTCTTTAGCAGAAGCAAAGTATGGTGGCGCCATAGAAGCTAGTAAGGAAGCCCTGTGGCTTCGTCAAATCCTGTCAGAGTTTAGCTTTCAACGACAGCATTCGACTACATTTTGGTGTGATAATCAAAGTGCCATTAAACTACATCAACGCAAAAAACACATTGAACTACACATGCACTTCATCACAAAGCTCATTCATGACCATGCTCTTCAAGTGCAATATTGTTCAACCGATGATCAAGTTGCAGACATCTTTACAAAGGCTCTCACAGAGGTGAAGTTTACTAAACTTCAATTTATGGTTAGAGTTCAGGAAGTTGTCACTACGGGGGGATAGGGTCTAATGCCTCCTTCCTTCTCCTATTGTGTCATATTTGTACATCCTTCAATCCTATCCCAAGTTGTTGTTAAGGTGGGATGTTAGGATATTCCAACACATAGGAAATAGTTAAGTATAACTTTGTCTAGTGTAGATTTAGGTAAAGTGTGTTTTTTTATTATGTTCTTTTGTAACTTACAATCTGACGGTCACAATATGTTCTAGACATGAAGTGATGCAATAGTTCATTCTCTCCTCGATATTACTGACACTTGATTCGTGGTTTAACACTTGATTGGTCCATGATCTCTATTTAAAGAGCATGGAGGTTCATTTGCAAGGCGACCATTCATGAGAGAAGCTTATGTAAATTTTCTTTCTTTTACATTAATAAATTTCCTGAAGTGTCCACGTTGGCTCAGGTCTTGGAATGTTTCCCTCTTTGAGGGTTTTGACCACGTTAAGAATAATGGTGTACTGATATGTGATCTATTTGTGAGTGGTGTCCCTTGGTGTTCTATCTAAGGAACTTACCCTGTAAATTACTACACCAAAGTTAGAACACTTGTCTGTGCTACAAAAGCTAACACTCCATAGCCAAGAAGTTGTTCTCCACTCTACCTATCGTATCCCTGAAGAAAGCATTTTTTGCTTTACCCAAGGCCTTTGCTAGAATATCTACAACCTGTTGATTGATGGGAACATATTGTAGTCAAATTGATCCACGTTGTACACAGTCCCTAATGAAATCATATCTGATGTTGATATGTTTCAACCTATCATGAAACACTTGATTCTTAGATAGCTTGATGCAACTTTGGCTATCACATTAGATATTGGTCGACTCTATTCTCTGACCAAATATTGTCTCTAGTAGCTTTTGAAGTGTTGAAGAATGTGTAACTAGGTTTGGCCTTCATTAGTATGAAACGTATTCTTGTATGTATAAAATGAAAAAGAAATTATTATTATTATTAGAGCATGGGTTTCATACTCAAGTTCTTTTATTTTATAGGTCAAGCACCCATTGAGTGCTTCTAGGGTTTGTCCTAGGTATAAGAGTCATTGTAATATCTGGAAGACCCTATGGGCACATTATAATTGTAAAAGAAAATTTATTTTGTCTTGAAAATGCCAAAATACCTCCAAGATCAAGTCGACCTACATGAGCTGTCAAGTCAGCCTAAGTGAAGAGACATGTCCACCCTTGAAGGAAGCATATATATAAGAGGAACTCATCTTCCATTTGGATCTTTTCATTCACCCATCTCTCATACGAACTCTGGGCAGTAGAATCTTCTGGGCTAGTACAAAATCCGGGCAATAATTTCTTCTAGGCAATAGAATCTTTTGGGGCAGTACAAAATCTGGGTAGTAGAATCTTCTGGGGCAGTGAAACATTTGAGCAACAGAGTCTTTTGGAAGTACGAAGTTAGGGTTTATGCACTGGGAAGTCTAAGGTTCGAGTTTGGAAGCAAGAAAAGCAAGAAGGCAAGCGAAGGCCCCTTAGGGTTTCCTACTAGCCTTAAGGCTCGAATAAAGGCAAGCAAAGTCAAGGGAAGAACAGTTAGAGCGAGATCAAAGTCTCTTAGAAAAGAAGCAACATTTTCAGCAGTTGCTGGGCAGCAAAATTACAGATTTATTGGGAAGTCGAAGATATTCCAGATGGAGGCCAAGGAAGACTTGATCTTGGAGGGTATTTGTATGAGTCTAGGTCATGGTATTCGTCAACTGAAAGATCTGAAAGATAAGAAGAAATTTTTGGGTTTTCCCCTAAAGAGGAGGGGTTTTGGCCCCAACTTGCAACCTATATACTGTGTCACTATTCTTACTGTTTTGGTAGCTGTTTGATGTATTTCACATTGGAATAATAAATATCAAAGCTAATAAGTAAAAAGGTAACACGAACAGTTATCAAGTTAAGAGAATTAACATATACATTGTACTATTGAATTCTCAACATGGTATTAGAGCTTTGGTTATCTAAGGGCATTATGAAGATCTCCTCTACAATGAAGAAGGTCATCAAAAGGATTGCAAGCCATCTCAAGAAAAACATCAAAGAGGTATGGAGTCTCATATTCTCTTCAATGAAGGAATCAATCATAGAAAAAGATGAAGGACTCTTCTCTACTCTCTCTAGAACATTTCAAGATGAAGACATCTGGGTAATTGATAGCAGTGCATCAAGGCACATGTTTGGTCACTCCCACCAATTGAAGACCTTATCAAAAGGAAAATCCTCTTACTCTGTGGAACTTGGCAACAACAAGAGCTATCCTGTGAAAAGCATTGGATCATCATCCATAAACCTAAAAGGTGGAAGCAACATACACCTCAACAACATTCTGTTTGTTCTAGTTTGTAGGTTTCGCTCAAGCTTCAGAGGGAGCCCCCAACAACTCTCCAAGATAAGTATCTCATGTCTTTTTAGTTTTGGGTTCATGTACACATTTAGTTTTGATTATATTAAATACTAATCAACTTTCTCCCTCTGTTGTCTTGATTAGGAAAAACATCTGTAAGAAATAGGATCTCTCAAAACAAGGTTAGTCAAGAAACAAAAGTATGCTTTGAATACATTGATTGAAAGGATTATTCATTTGATAATCTATTACTAACTTTGTTATGAATAGCTATATTGAATGTTAGTGATTCTTGTTTGGGTGATTCATCTCTTGATAAATCTAACCCACCCCACTCATATTCTTGATTGACTATGTAGAAACCTAGACAGATTTTGGAAAACCCTAACCAAAGGGTATGCGAATGTGAATGTTTGAAACCCTAAGTTGATTAGGGATATTGTGAAATGCTAGTTGAAGTCTTCATTGATGATCTCATGATTTGGATTTTGGTATGATCGGGAAATCCTAACTTGTTAGGATGGAATGATAAGGTCTAAAATCTCTGAACCTTTGAGTTTTTGGTAATGTAGGGTTTGTTGTGTTTTACATTGGAACTCTAGCTCATTAGGGCTTGGTGGAATGTGTGAGCAAGACCCTTACATTGTCTTTAGAAATGATTTCCTTGGCATGTGTGTCTGTCTGATCAAACCTTAGTGTAATCAAGATAATTGTGAGTCTAACTCTTATTGATATTTGTGAAGCTGGTTTTGACTAACACATATGTACTTGCATGATGATGAAATCTAGGCATATATAGATATGTCCTTTTGCTGAAATCCTAGGATGGTCTAGGTCAAGATGTATTAATGTTGTTAAGACATATGCTTATGTATGGTTATGAATTCCTATATATGTGTTGACCTAGTCATTGATGGTCATGAGTTTTAGGATTTAATGGAAGTCTAAGATTCTAGGATATTGATGTTTGAAAATCTAGGGTGTTATAGCTAAAACCTAGTGAAGTTAAAATTGTATAGTACGTGTAATGTAAAAACCTGAGATCTATGTTGAGATTATGAATTTCTAGGGTTTTGGAGTTAAACCTTAGCCAAAGTAAAATCTCTGAAATATGATGGTTTGAGATGTGTGAAAGATTGTTGAAATTTTGAATCTTTGGGATTTATAATTGATTAGAAATCTAGGGTTTGCAACTAACCCTAGTGATGGTTGGTCATGTTAGTGATTGTTTGATGGTTGATTGAAAATCTAGGAGTTGAACTAACCCTAGTGGAAGTTGGTTAGGTTAAGATGTGATTGATTGTGATTGATTATGTTGTATGAACACTAGGATTTGTATGAATACCTATTAAGAAGTCTAACATATGTATTTTAAGATTGTTAGATACTTTGTAGATCTATATTTGTGAGAATTGTTTCTAGGGTTTGCTATATGTTGTAGTAAGGTATGTCATACCTTAGGAAGACACATTGAAACCCTAGATGGAATGAGAAAGTGTTTTGAAGTAGTCTAGGGTGTCTAACAAAAGTCCCTAGCAAGATTTTGAAGAGTATATGTCTCTTGTTTAAAAATCTGGGTATCTGACTTGTATAAAGTTGAAATGCTTCTGTGATTTTGATATGGCTGTGCAGGTGCATAATCTTTAACTTGGTGAAGATGCTCAATGTGACAAGCATGATGAGGGTGATGATAACTTTGATGAAATGATTGGAAGCCATGAAAAGATTCTCTTATGTCGAAAAGGAAGAAGTTGATCTCTCGGAGGAAGCATAAGAGATCTCCCTAAGATTAAGAGGGAGTCTGGATAAAGAGGTGCTTCCTAGATGAGAAGGAGTGACAGATATGGTTCTTTGCTTCATGTGTCATGCACTAGACCAGAACTAAAAACCGTAAGTCCGCGTTAAGGCCATGAGCAGGAAAAGGAAAGTGGAGAATGCATTTTGTAGTGCTATTGAAAGAAGGAAAGCAGGATTTGATTGCAGAATATGTTGCAACATCTGAAGTTATTCGGGAAGATGTTTGGTTAAGAAAGCTGCTGTCTGACTTATTAGGACTGATGAACCCTACAATGATACATCGTGATAACACAATTTGTATTCATTTTTTTGAGGACCTAGTGTTTCATGGGAAGACAAAGCATATCAACAACATGTATCACTATATACGAGAACTAGTGCAAAATGCTGTTGTGCAGCTACAATATATCTCCATTGATGAGAAATTAGCTGACATATTGACAAAATCACTTCCAAACAGGAAGCTTATATACTGAAGGGACAAGTTGGGTTTGGTGGATTTTTCCTCTTGGATTGAGAGGGAGGGATAGACACAAGTGTTCTTGTCTTCACTTGGGAAGAAAGAATGGAGGGTTGGTTAACCATCCGGAATATGATACTCTTTTAGAATGTGGTAGGGCATTCAAGACGAGAGTAGTGGTGGACCGATATTCTTTGAGGATTAGCTACCCAGGATAAGAATAGTCCAACGAGAGGTCATACTCTGGGAACACCTAGGTGGGGTATGTACCATGGAGAGACAATGATGATTGTTTCTACACATCATTGGTCTTGCCAGCATTGTGCTCTGATCTTGTGGAGAGATAGAGCTATTCGTCAACGCCTTGCTATATGAAAATGTTGGTCATTATGATGCTAGACGGATGGGTTACCAATCCGACTCTTCTTGTGAGATCTCTTCAGAATGAGAATGACCATGTACCTCCTATGAATACCTCCCTAGTTAAGAGGGAGTGTTGAAGAATGTGTAACTAGGTTCGATCTTCATTAGTATATAAAATGAAAAAGAAATTATTATCATTATTGTAGCATGGGTTTCATGCTCAAGTTATTTTATCTTATAGGTCAAGCACCCATTGAGTACTTCTAGGGTTTGTCCTACGTATAAGAGTCATTGGCATATATAGAAGACCCTATGGGCACATTGTAATTATAAAAGAAAATTTATTTTGTCTTGAAAATGTCAAAATACCTCCAAGATCAAGTCGACCTACATGAGCTGTTAAGTTAGCCTAAGTGAAGAGACATGTCCACCCTTGAAGGAAGCCTATATATAAGAGGAACTCGTCCTCCATTTGGATCATTTCATTCGCTCATCTTTCATACGAATTTTGGGTAGCAGAATCTTTTGGGTAGCAGAATCGTTTGGGGTAGTACTTTCTTCAAGTTACTTCTCCTTCAAGGATCTTCAAGCTGCTGAAAGGTGTCTACAGTATTGCTCCAAAATGTATTTAATGGTGCTACAAGGAGACTTCAACTTCTAAAGAGGAGCCAAGAGATAGGCTCCAAAGATGTCTTCACACGACACCCTTCAATAGTACTTCAAGATGTTTTCAAGGGTTGACTCCAATAGTGCTTTTCAAGGCTGCCCTCAATAGATAAAGATGCTTGGTCTATATTAGCTTATAGACTGAGGTCTTTACATTAGAGGTCTATAAATGATGCCCATTAGCTGCTATGCCTCTATCCTCCAAAAAGGTCCAAAGAATGTGTTATAAGCTTATCAATCCAACAAATCTGAATCAACAAATTCAAGGTGAGTGATGAGTGTTCAAAGCAATGTGACTGTCCACCAACTGTTCTCCAAAGTTTGTTGCAAAATGCTTCAAATCTGCTTCTGAATGCCTTTTATGTTGCTCCAAAAATTTACTTCAAGGCGCTTCAAGATCCTCCTCCAAGTCTCTTATACAGATGACAAGTCTATAACTTGGTGCCAAAAATCGAAGCTCCAAAGGACTGAAATTTTGTGGTGTAAGAGCTGCAATAGGACACTGTTAAGCCTTCTGGGCTTCTACAAGAATCTGGAGACCATGATCTGAGCTGTCCACAGTCCTAAACAACAAATCCGAGCTGTAAGGTAAATGAGAACAGGTTTGAAGTAATTTTCTGTCCACTGTTCCTTTACACAGCTACCTTATCACAGTAATATTCCTCCTTAGCCTCCTTAAATTTTCCCAAACAATAGACTACTAAGTCCTCTCGGCCTCCTTGTTGTTCTGTATCTTTCTATGAAATGATCACCAAAAAGTTGATAGGAATGAAGTGTTTAATATGATATTTATACACCAATTCGCTCACCAAACCGAATAGACATGTCTCTTAAGGGCAGGCCAACATGGGAGAGAAGCTCAGGTTGGCTTACTGACCAGAATTACATCATTAACTTGTAAAATCAATAACTTTCAAATCGCTTGGAGTTTCAGGTTGAGTAATAGTTCGTTGGAAAGGAAAATTTATTCTCTTCAAGATGGTGTAGGTGTCATTAAGGAATTTTGCCTCTAAGGTAGCAAAAATTATTTTGTAATGTGACTGATTATTTATGAGTGTAGAAATGGAGGCAAAGTAGAATGCCTTTGAGTGTAGGGATTCTTCATGGTTTGATTTCTTCGTTGATTAATCATGTCCTAGTCTTCTTCAGCATAAGATCACCATCATCGTGTCCTTGCCTTATTCGACATAGGGTCACTAGTGCAGAGATATTTCATTAATCAAATGCAACATCATTATGTAGTCTTCATCATAAGGACATCAAGCTTCACATCATTGGATATTTTTCATGTCATCATCAAATTATCGAAGGTAGGACATGTCATCATGTAGTGTTATCATCAAGATCAGTGATATGGCAGTCTTCCATTATGATCATCAAGATACATGATTGACACTTCATTTGTGTCTTGACATCTTAAACAAGAGTTGTAATCACCCTCTGGCATCTTCAAGAATATTTTCCATCCTGATCACGGACATCAATGATTGACATCAATACAACCTAGATTAACAATACAAACGATTATCAAGTTAAGAGAATTAACATATACATTGCCCTATTGAGTTCTTAACATGAAGCCATATGGCTTCACATGTAGCCATGCTCGGTGCCATGTATTCTGCTTCTGCAAAACTTAATGAAACCAATTTTTGCTTCCTATTGTCCCAAGAGACAACCCTTGATCCAATGTTAAAGAAACACCCTGAAGTGCTTTCTTGGTCCACTACACTACCCGCCTAGTTTGCATCTGTATATGCCATCAACCCGACACCATCACCTTAAGTATATCTCAGGCCATGCTTGGTTGTACCTCATAGATATCTTAGCACATGTTTCACTACAATCTAATGAACCCTCTTTGGTTTGACCATGAACCGACTGAAAGTGTTGGCTACAAGGAAAATATATGGCTTTGTGTTGATCATATACATGAGAGAGCCAATAAACTATCTATACAAGGTGGGGTCTGTTGCTTCTTGCTTAGACACATCAATCTTCTTCCAATTAGTAATAATAGGTATAGACAAGGGTCTATAGTGAAACATCTTGAATTTCTTCAAGACCTCCATAACATATCTCCCTTGACCAATGAAGATCTCCCCATCTTTCTACCACACCTCTAGACCTAGAAAATAATGCATCAGCGTTGAATCCTTCATCTCAAATTTAGTTGCCAAGTCCCTCTTGCAATTCTTTATGAGCCTTGGTGACCCAGTAAAAAATAGATCATCCACATATAACATGAGAATGATTGGTTCACCTCCAACCATCAAATAATAGAGGTCTGAGTCTACCTCACTCTTTACGAAACCCCTCTACTCCAAGTAATCGTCAATCCGACCATACCATGCTCTTGGAGCTTGCTTGAGTTTGTATAATGCTCTCTTCAATCTCCATACATGGGTATCCCTCCCATGCATCTCCAATCCCTTTGCCTGTTTGATGTACGCCTGCTCTTCTATCACCCTGTTCAAAAAAGTTGTCTTGACATGCATATGGTAGATTTTCCATCCCATATGTGCTACAAGTGAGATCACAACTTTGATGGAAGTATATCTAGCCACTAGAGTGAGAGTCTCCTGATAATATACTCCCTCTTTCTGATAGAACCCCTTGGCCACAAACCTTACCTTGTATTTTTCTACACTACCATTTGCAACGTGCTTGATCTTGTAGATCCAACGAGAACCAATCATTGCCTTATCTAATGGTTTAGGCACCACCTCCCAAACATCATTTTGCATGATGTAGTTGTACTCCACCATGGCATCTTGCCACACTTGGTGTTGTGCATCCTCTTGATAGCTGGAAGGCTCATTGTCAATGAGCTCGCTCATCAACGTCTTATATCCTAAATATCTCGTTGGAGGCCTCCTATCCTTGGTGCTTGACCTAGGAGCTCCAACAAACTCCCGCACATCTCTCAACATTTGAAACACCTCACGATTCCTTCTCCCACTTGTGGTGGGTGGAACCTCAAATTCCTCATCCTATTGTTGTTGCTCCACCTGTTACAAGCTCTCCTCTACACTTGTACCTGTGTCTGTACTTGTCATCATAATCGCACTAGTGCCATGAGCCTAAGATCTAAGTTCATCCCTTAGAGCTTATGTTGGCTAACTTTGATCCACTGTTAGAAATTCACGAGATCTCCTGAAGGCTTTCTCCTCTTGCAACTTTCTGTCCCATCTCATGATAGACTTCCTGTTATTGGGAATGTATATCCTGTATGCCTTGGACGCTTCATTGTAACCAATGAAATATCCTTTTTCTGCAGTCGAATCTAGCTTGGTATGTTTCTCATATGGAATGTGACAATAAGCGATACTGCCAAAAATCCTAAAATGTTGGACTTCTAGATTCTTCCTTGTAAATGCCCTGCGAGACCCTGTTTCAAATGTATATTGTTGTACTACATGTTGATTATTCTTATAATAGAAACTGATTTTCTAATATGATAATTACTTCCAATGAATTGTATTCTCGAGTCGTCATATGTCACTTGTATCATTAAGCAATTATCCATAGAAAATCTCAACCATAATGCAATAATAACCATAGGATTTGTTGTTGCCCTTCATCAACAGTTCCAAGAAGTTGAGAGATTAGAGCTAGGGCTCATATCCAAAAATGCCTTTTAAATCAGCTGAGGAATCATTAGTAAGGCCCCTAAGTCAAAAGACAGTTAAATCACACATTGGGGGCCACCATCAAGGCCTAGAGCTATATTGGAAGGTCTGAAAGCGCAGACACTATGCACGAGACCCTTATCAACAAAGCATAACAAGGCAGAGGTGTGTTCTTGTACGGGCGTGGGTTGCTAGTTAAAGGTTGAGCGGTTTTCAGGTGGATCATCATCCATCCTTGCTCGACCACCCCCTGGAATCACTTTGAGGGGGTAACTTGCGCGAGCAGTAAGCAAGCACCCCCCCGGAGTTGAAAAGGCAGACCTGGATCCGACAATCTAGATTCATTATGGGGGGAGAGCGCGGGATCCAACCTCTCACTATCTGACCCACCAGAGGATGGTGGGAGTGGGGACCACGTGCCATGTGGGCCAATCTGCAGGCGCCTTTTCAAGTGGGCATGAATTCAAATGGTAAAATGGTAACTCCATTGGCCCCCACTTATGTACACCTGTCCCTGTCATCATCTAATCCCATCAAGCCACGTGTCCCTCCCATGACATCATCACACATCAGTTGATCATTGTCCCCCCCCCACCTATAAAAAAAAACTTCCTACCTCGTATTTTCAAAATTTCTCGCCAGTTCCCAGTGCAAGCTCTTCTGCTAGTCGCTTTTCCATAACGTCGTCTTAGCTCTTAGCTGGCCAAGAACCTCCTCTCGACGTCATTTTCTACCTGCTCCATGACAACTAGGTAACCAATGGCTCTTGTCCACCTCTGAATTGTTCAGATACTCATAAAATATGAAGAAGGCAGCGCTCGAGACCCCAAATGCCCGTGAGGCCAATCCCTCCTCCAACATCAACCCCCTCATGGACACAAAGGCACAAATTGTTGACCCAGCCTGTGCCTACCACTTTCCAGACCTTCGTTTTGACCTGTATGGAAACCACATCACGGGGGAAGACCCATTTCGGGTAGTTGACTCCGGTTTATATTATCAAAGTACACCCTCCATGCACCATTTTCCTGAATTCATCTCTTGGTTGACTACAACCTACATTGAACAGAAGAATTGCTTTGTTTCTTCCTCTGGGGCCAAAATCCTTGAAGTAACTCCAAAGCTAATTCAAAAGGCCTTGGTTTACCCTAAATCTCCTGAACCCCAACAGTTTATTGACGTCACACTAGTGTATCATTACTATACCCTCCCAGCTAATGAGTAACAATCTTTCTTGCAAATGGTCGTGGCCCCTGGCCTACAATATCTTCCTATCGCTGATAGCTTCCCTATCAACCTCTTTGTTGAACCCATCCAACCCATCCTACCCCTAATTTCTCATCTACTACAAGATGATGATGCCAACATAGCAAACAAAGTCACCTTGGATTTTTTAAGGAAAATAATGTAACCTGGCCATTTATTTGATATTCCAGCTTACTTATTTAAGGCCATAAGATTTCAGCTGCACCATTTTCCCACCACATCCTATTTCAGATACTATTTACTGCGACTTTATTTTTTTGTGTACACTCATGTGGATGAGTTTGAGCGCCTGGGCCTCAGCTTGGTGGCTAGTAACAAGCAGAGGAATTCCGTGTTCGACTGGGTCGTTGTTGTTAAGAGGAGGCCAGATTCTGATGGTTACTCTTAGTTTATATCAACTTATATGGCCATTGCATATAAGGTTATCCATGGTGTTTCTCCCTCCATAATTCTCCCCCAACAAAAAGAGATTCTCTAGCTTAGCAAAGACACCAGGGTAGGGGACTGCTACGAATTCGAGGATCACATAGAGATCAGGGTTTATGGGTGTGAACTTCCCCCTTACCACCTACCTGTTGTTGATTTATGGTAGCATCGAATGTGCTCTAAGCCTTAAAATTTGCAGGCAAGCTCGGACACATGTATTCCACAATACCCAGAATCGTTTTGGGACATTCCACCCGGAGACAGTTTTATTAAAATAATTAATTATTTTTAATGAGTGCCTAAGTCTAAACTTAGGAAATTAAAATAATTAAAGGGTATTAATCAAAATGTGGGTGAAACTTCTAGAAGAAGACGAGGATCAAGTCAATATGATCTGATCCATTGATTATAATCTAATCTAGGTCATTGATTACTCAACTGGAGGATATTAAGAATGACTTCAATGGGCATTTGGAAAACACACTGGGGAGATGCTTAGTAACCCAAGAAAGATCAATTTTCTCACTGGTCGAAGTTTGGCAAGAGGAAATCGAATTAGAGGGAGAGTTGCAAGTGAGAAGGAGAGAGGGCATCAACATCAGTCAGGGGTGCAGGAGCAGAAAGACAACGCAGAGAATAGGAGGGACATTGTTGAGGCTGTGACGCTGCGACTGACGCTAGGATTGCACAGTCCCTACGCAGATGCTGAAGTAGTGAGATGCAGAGGGGGCAATAGGTCCTCTCCAGAATTAGAATTTAGCTGAGAAGTGTGAGAATATCCTCTTATTTCTTTTATTCTGCTGGTTGTATCTTGTACATGATATTTTTGATGAAGATCAATAAAGAAGCCCTCATCTGCTGCACTAGTTTTGTAGGTTTTAACCCCGTACAGAAATTACCTGCATACGAATTCTAAATCGCAAGAAAATAAAAATGCGAGAGCATAACCCATAAAACACATATACACAGAGATTTCCCACTGGATCTCAAAACCGAGACTACCAGCTTGATTTTTCATTATATTCCTTTCAATGTTACAATACATATTTATACATGCCGAAGCATCCAATACCATGGACCGAAAACCATTGCATCCAAAACTATGGATCGAAAAACCATAGGTAGGTTCGCCCAACCTAATATAGGGTCCAAAAAAATTTTTTTTGGGGCGCTGCCCCGAACCCCGTAGAGGGGGGCTACCCGCCCCCCTCAAACCCCCCGGACAGGGGGGGCTGCCGCCCCCCTGTGACCCCCCCGCTGCGCAATCGGCACGGCGAAGGGGGGGCTCCGCCCCCCCTCTAACCCCCCGGTTC
>APFE030229794.1:0-12368 GCA_000404065.3 Pinus taeda
TTACACTACTAGCCTAGATTCATTTAACCCTAGATTTATGAAGCTTTTAAGAGAGATCAAAGCTTTCAGACTCTCACTTAATAAATTCTTTAAAACACACTTAGTAATTGTAAGAATTCAATATTTTCATTATTCTCTTTTGTGTGACTTGTTTTTTTTATTATTAACTTTTTAAATGAGATTACATTATTTTTATAATTATGTTTTATTTTAATTTTATTAATTGAGTTGGAATTATGTCTTATTATGATTATTTACTGTAGGAAAGAGAGAGAGAGGACATTTACAATATTTTGTTTGTTGTTGTTTGCATATTCTTGATTTGTTGAGTTTGAGCATGGGCATGGTTGTTTTGTTTGTCACATATTATACCCCCTTGTGGCTACAACCATTGCATTTTAAGATGTTGGGTATTCCATATGTTTAAATATCCTTATATTGACCTTACAAATAAAATTATTTCTCTCAAAAAACATTTATGGTAATTACCCAAACATAAGTAAATTTAATTTAAAACATATTTGTTGTTTAAGATGTAGAATTAAGTATAAATGAACTTAAAGTAAGTTGATGATAAGTTTAATATTATTATTAAAAATTTGGATTTTCGATTTTATAAAACAAACTCTACAAATGGTTTCTTTCATATTAGTGATAATTATTGGTTGTGAGATATGCTTGAAATTACTTTTCCTCTATTTAATTTTACCTAATTATGCCTACTCCTTTTCTTTCAAAGAAGGAGACCACATTGTAGGAAGGATTATGTACAAAGATTTAGGATATTTCCAGTATTTTGTTGTTTTCTTATTGTTTGTATGCTTTTGTTTTGTTTTGTTTGTTGTTTTCTTATTGTTTGTATGCTTTTGTTTTGTTTTGTTTTATTTCTGATATGTTATAGTTGTTTTGTCTTTTTTTCTTGTTTGTAGATTGGGCTTGGTTTGGTTTGTTGCTTAAAAGAGGACACTAGTATGTAGAGAAAATGAAAGAGATAGATGGAGGTTAATGTTGATAAATAAATATGAATCACCTTATCCTAGATGCAATGTGTCTCATTTGAGTTTCTCTATCATGGCTTATGATTCAATGTGAATTGGAAATGGATGATAGCAAGGAGACATGCATGGTTAATTTTTTATTCAAATTTTTATGTCTTTTATTTATGGTCTCATAGTTAAATATATTTTTTTTCTTTATGTAGTGAGTGCCTACAGTAATATAGTCTATGAAGGTGTAGGTGCGAAGATACCTTACACTATTGGATTGTAGCACAAAGGATGGAGGAATCAGGATTTTCTCTTACAAAATAAGATGGGGGTTATTGTTCATAAATGAATGTGAATCACCTTTTCTTATATGTAATGTGTCTCACTTACATTTCTTTATGTCTAATGATTGCATGGGAGTGGACATTTCTTTATGTCAAGGAGATATGTATGGTTAATTCTTCATTGCATTTATTCGTTATTTAATCTATTATATGCCTTATTTGTGGTCTAATACTCTAGTTCATTTGTTTTCTTTGTGTAATGCATGAGTATAGTTGTGGAATCTAAGAAGTTCCAGCGTTGAAGATACCTTACCTTGTGCAAATGTAGCACAAAGGATGGGTGAGTCATGTTTTTTCTCTTAGAAAAGCATGTTATCATTTAACCTATTTAAATGTTTGATATTTTCACAAATATTTATCCTTTTGTCATAATTTTGGTTTCCTATCATCTTGTTAATATGTGTGATTTTCGATATTTTCCATGAACTTTGCTTAAAAAATATTGTGGTTCACACCTTAAAGACTTATTATTCATTATTTTCACTACTATAATGTTGATCAATGTATGATGATTCCATATTAGAAGTTGGAAATGACAAAGGGAAGGGGGAATGTATGCCTAATTCATCATTCGATTTACTTAGATACTTAATTTTCTATGTGGTTTATTTATGGCCTCATATATAAATTTTGTTCGCTCAATAAGTGGTTGTAGTTGTAGAGTATAAGAAGGATAATTGAATAATATACATTAGACAATGTAAATTCAAGGCAGAGGAGAGGTGAGTCATGTTATTTTCTAGCAAAATAGCATCATTTTATAATTAAATTAAATATTCTTCATTTGCAAAATGGTTTCTTATTCTAGCATGGTTCTTGGGCATTATCGCTTAATTAGTGCTCTTAAATTCAAACATATGTCATAACATTAATTAAACTACATTGGGTTCAAAATATTTATGTTTTTCAAGCCTTATTATTTAGGGTTGTTATGTTATTATATCTATTTTCTGCTTCATTTCTTTGTCATTACTCACCCCTTTTTTTAGTTATCATTCATCATTTCCTTATGTTTAATTAATGCAAAATTGGTTAAGTTACCATTGGTGCCATCATTTTTTCTTTATTTTTTTATTTCATATAATAAATATTTGGTTTTAGGTTTAATGGTATAAATACCAATGTCTACCCTTAATTTTCATACTACTAGCCTAGATTCTCTTAACCCTAGATTTATGAAGCTTTAAGAGAGATCAAAGCTTCTATACACTTAATGGATCTAGAATAGGTAGTTTTAAGAGAAAGAGATTTTTAACATTTTCTTCACTTTACCTAAATGAAAATAATTTCTTTATGTCTAATGATTACATGGGAGTGGACATTTCTTTATGTCAAGGAGATATGTATCGTTAATTCTTCATTACATTTATCCGTTATTTAATCTATTATATGCCTTATTTGTGGTCTAATACTCTAGTTCATTTGTTTTCTTTGTATAATGTGTGAGTATAGTTGTTGAAGATGCCTTAATTTGTGAAAATATAGCACAAAGGATGGGTGACTCATGCTTTTCTCTTAGAAAAGCATTTTATGACTTAACCCATTTAAATGTTTGATATTTTCACAAAGATTTATCATTTTGTCATAATTTTGTTGTACTATCATCTTGGTAATATGTGCGATTTTGTCGTACTATAACGTTGATCAATGTATGATGATTCCATATTAGAAGTTGGAAATGACCAAGGGAAAGGGGGAATCTATGGCTAATTCATCATTCTGTTTACTTAGATACTTAATTTTGTATGTGGTTTATTTATGGCCTCATATATAAATGTTTTTTGTTCAATAAGTTCTTGTAGTTGTAGAGTATAAGAAGGCTAACTGAAGAATATGCCTTAGACAATGTAAATTCAAGGCAAAGGATAGGTAGGTGGTGTTATTTTCTAGCAAAATAGCATCATTTTATAATTAAATCAAATATACTTCATTTGCAAAATGGTTTCTTATTCTAGCATGGTTCTTGGGTATTATCGCTTAATTAGTTCTCTAAAATTCAAACATATATCATAACACTAATTAAAATACATTGGGTTCAAAATATATATGTTTTTCAAGCCTTATTATTTAGGATTGTTATGTTATAGTTCTAGAGGCTATTTTATGCAAATATGGTTTTATTGATAAGGAGGCCAAGTTCAAAGATCATTTATTAAGGGAATTATTGTGTTAAGAAGTCGAGTGGCTCTGTGAAGGAAAGAGGAGTAGCTTCCAAAAGGGTAGACTTTCTTTGAATAATATTGACTTGTGTATTAAGAATATATATATTAATAAAATCATTATGTGGTTTTCACTTGAAAATGCATTTGTTTTATATATTTATGTGTTTTTATTTATACCTATGGATGCATTTACAAGTTCTTGAAGATAAAAATTGTTAATAGCGATTCACCACCTTCTCAGTATTGCTAAATATTCCAACAATTAGTATCATAACAAACTCCTTCAGAAACATTTTAACCACTGGAATGTAGATCTTGGTGAAACTCATGGAAAAGAAAGAATAATACACCAAACATAGCCTACCATTGTTTGATGGAGAAAATTATTCCTTTTGGAGCATACAAACGATATTTTTATTACAAGCACAAGGAGTTCATGTTTGGAAATTTTTTATAAATAAATAAAAGGTTCCAACCTCTACTCCAATAGATCTGGTTGGAAGAAGACTTTATGAAAATAATTCAAAGGCTATGTATGCCATACTAGGAGGGCTAACATTATAAAAAATTGTCAAGGTTATGCATTGTGAATTAATAAAGGAAATCTGGGACAAACTCAATAATGTGTATGAAGGAGATGAATAGGTCAAAGGGGCCAAGCTTCAAACATATAGAAGACATTTTAAACACCTAAAGATAAAGGAAGATGAAGGTGTTGCAACTTACTTTCTTTGAGTTGATGAGATCATGAATACGATGAGAGGACTTGAAGAGAAGAGGACTAAAAGGGAAAATCCATCCAAAAGGGAAGTAGTTTTAAGGTGTCCAATAAGACAATGAAGAACAAGAAAAAGTCAAAAACAAACTTTGACTATAGCAATGATTCATGCACTGAATAAGAAGCCAACTTTGTGAGAAGGTTGAAAAGAGGAAATCTCAAATATAAAGGTAAGCCTCCATTTAAGTGTTTTGAATGTGGAATACTTGGTTATTATGCTTCTAAATATCCTTCTGGAAAGGGGTCAGATAGTGATGAAGAAGAAATTTATAAGAAATAAAAGGAATATTAGAAAAGAATCAAAAGAAAGAAAAGTTTGTATTCAAGAGAAGATAGTAACTCATCTGATGAAGCCAGATGATAGTGACCATGATTCTGATAGATTTCTATTCATGGAATTAGATTCTAATAATGAAACTCCTGAAAACTATAAAGGAAATCATGAAGAATAAGGAGAATTGGATCTTGAGATAGAACTGATTATTCACTTAACTTATAAGAAACGCTCAGGAGATAGTTGGAAGAGAAGGAGAGAATAATTGGGAATGTAGAAGCTAAGATAGTCTTCTTGAGGAAGGAACTATGGAAGAAGGACATCCAAAAAAAAATTGACAAATAATTCACTAATAGGTATGGACTACAATATAAACAAATAATATTGATAAAGGTTCAAGCTATATGATGACAGGAAATGAAGGAAAGAAATGAAGTTATGTTGATGCACTCAAGGGTCCTATCGAGAAGGAAGAATATAAGTTGCTAAAGGAGGATGCACAAAATCCAACAATGATAATATGAAAGAAGAATATCATATTGAGAGGGAAAACGCCATCAACAAGACCACTTACACTCAGGTACCAAAATATTTTTCTTGGAGTGTGTTATTCTTGTAATAATTTTGGGCAAAAGGTTATAAATAGTAGAGTCTATGCAAGAGGTAGAAATACTAGAAATAGCTATGAAAATCCCAAGAACTACTATGAAGGTAGTTATGGTAGAAAATCTTGTGAGGTAGGTTCTCAACAGAAATTATAATAATTTTGGCATTCCTAGTGATAAAAATAAGTGTTACAAATGGAATAATTTTAAACACATGGCCATAAATTATAGAAGCAATTTGGTAGTTCCTTCAAGGGAAACAACGTAGGTTCATGTCCATCATATGGGGGAGCAACTAAGAACTCGGAAAAAGAAACAGGAATATTTGAAGGTTGAGGAATATGGGCTTTCCCTACAAGCCCAAAGCAAAAGAAGTTAATATTATATTGATAGTGGACGCTCAAAGCATATGAATGGAGAAAAAAAATTATTATAACATTGAACAAAGAAAAAGGAAGATTTGTCACTTTTGGGAATAAGTGTTAGAAAAATGTGTGATCAAGGACACATACCTGTATTCAATTCAAATTAATGTGAAATAAGGAAAGAAGGATTTAAGGAAATTGGTTGCAACAACAATAAGAACTCCAAATGACATATACATCGTAAATGAGATTAGAAGGGAAAGATGTTGCTCAACAAAGGGAAATCAAAGTTGGCTTTGGCATAGGAGATTGGGGCATACACACTTTGACAATATTGTAAAGATCAGTAAGAATGAATTCTAAGTGATATGTGTGAAATTACAAATCCTTCAAACATTATGTGTGTGTAATGTCAGTGTGCAAAAGAAACAAGAGTTGAGTTCAAAACTAAGGAACATTCCATGAAAAAAACACTAGAATTTGTACATACTGATTTATGTGGGCCAATGAGAACAAAAGGAATAGATGGAAAATAATACTTCATGTTGTTTATTGATGACTACACAAGGACGACCTGGGTTTTTTTCTTAAGATGAAGTCAAAAGCTTCGAAAATTTTTAGAATATTCAAGGAAGTTGTTCAAAATGAAACCAATTTAAAAAGCCATTGCTTGAGATTCAATAATGGAGGGGAATTTACTTCAAATGAATCCAATGACTATTTTGAAGAACATGTAAGAAGAAGACACTTCTTAATAGCTTGAACTCCTCGGAAAAATGGAGTGATTGAAAGAAATAACAGAACTATGGAAGAGATGGATAGAATTTGTTTTGCACAAATCCAAGCTAAGTAATATCTTTTGGGTTCAATAAGTACATATATTTTTCATGTTTTGAATAGAGGATTGCTCGGAAGCAACAATGAAAAAGCTCCCTATGAACTATGGAAGGGAAGACCAACTAGTGTCAAGAATTCCAGAATATTTGGAAGCAAATCTAACATAAATAGAGATGACTAGAAGTTAGGAAAGTTTTACTCTGGATAGGTGAAGGCATACTTGTTGGGTACTCATGTAAAAGCAAAGCATATAAGTGCTACAATCTTAGACTCAACAAGATAGTAGAAAATATCAATGTAAAAATTAATGAAACAAAAGTGTTGAATACCAATATGGAAAGAAAACATTCACACATATTTCAATAATAGGAAGAGGGAGAACCAAAGCAAGAGGAAGAAAAAGAAGAAGAGAAGAATCTAGAGACAGAACAAGAAGAATCAGATAATTAGCAAGATTTGCATACACCTTTGAGGACACCTAAATGTTGGTATTAGAAGAATCATCCAAAAATTTAAACAAATAATTAGGGAAAAGAGTGTAGGAGTAGAAACCAAAAGAAGAAAAAAAGCACAAACATCAAAGCAAGGGCATGTATCACTATCATCCACAATTGAACCAAGTAACTTTGAGGAAGCTAGAAATGATGAACTTCGGATCAATTCCATGGAAGAATAACTGAACCAAATTGAGAAGAATGAGACATGGGAAATTGTTCCAAGACCCAAGAACAAAAACGTGATTGGTACAAAATGAGTCTTCATAAATAAACTAAATGAATATGGAAAGGTGACCAAAAGCAAAGCAAGGATAGTGTGCAAAGAATATCCGAAGTTGAAGAAATAGAAAATGAAGAAACTTTTGCTCTAGTGGCCAAAATGGAAGCAATCAAAATGCTCTTGGCCTATGCATGCTCCAAAAGAATAAAAGTGTATAAGATGGATGTAAACTTATACTTTGTTAATGGGGCTCTAGAAGAAGTCTACATAGAACAACCAAAAGGATTCCTATTATCAAAAGATGAGGACTATGTTTGTAGACTAAATAAAGCTTTGTATGGACTTATGAAACCTCTAGAGCATGGTACTCAATATTCAGCAGGTATTTGCAACAACAAGGATTCAAAAAGGGAAATGCAGACAATAATCTCTAGATAAAGGAAAATCAAGATAATATTATTCTCTTTGAAATATACTTTGACAACATCATATTTGGAAGTGATGATCATATATTAAGTCAAAACTTTGCAAATGATATGACAAATGAATTTGAAATTTCTTTGCATGGGGAGCTAACTTTATTTTTCGAAATAAATATATCTCTACTAGATGAATTCATTTTCATCTCTCAAACCAGGTGAACCAAATAAATGTTGAAGCAGCGGAAAATGGAAGACTAGAAACTTGTGATCACTCCTATGATCATCATATGCAAGTTGAGAAAAGAAGGTGAATCTAGCGAAATGGACCAAAACAATATAAATCGATGATTGGTAGACTACTGTATGTGATAGCTTCAAGACTATATGTAATGCAAGAAGTTGGATAGGTTTCAAGATTTCAAGCAGCGCTGAAGGAAACTCATTTTCTAATAATGAAAAGAATATTCATATATCTCAAATGAACGAAAAAATCTAGGTTGTGGTATCTAAAAATAAAGGAATTAGCACGGGTAGCTTACACAGATGCATATTGGGTAGGAAATTTAGATGAAAAAAGAAGTACAAGTGGAGCGTCCTTCTACTTGGGAGAATATTTAGTATCCTAGTTACATAAGAAGCAATATTAAGTATCCTTGTCTACAATAAAAGTAGAATATATTATAGTAGTAACATGTTGTCCTCTTGATGAAGAAAACTTTACAATACATAAAAGTAAAATGTGATGAGCCTATTTCAATACTTCGTGACAACACAAGTGCAATAAACATCTCTAAGAGTCCAAAGATGCATTTTACGACTAAGCATGTTGCTATAAAGTTTCAATTTCTAAGGGATCAAGTAAAAAAAAAGAATACTAAGCTAGAATATGTTGGCCCTGAAGGAGCATATTTTAGACATCTTCACTAAGCCACTTCCCAAAGAGACATTTGAGTATCTCAGACAGAAATTGGGAGTAATTTCTACTCCAAATTGATTCGCACAATCTTCAGTAAAGAAAGAAAAGGGGAGAGACAATTTCAAGGGGAGTTAACCTTCGTTTTTTTATGTCAAAGGGGGAGACAAAGATGTTATCTATCCAAATTGAGGCCAAATTTTAGGAATGATGTTCTAGTACAAATAAAGTTGAACTCGGACTTATTTTTAGGGATAAATCCTAGAGTGTTTGAAATCAAGATTCACTATGAAAAAAAATAGCAGTAGGTGACCTAATGAAATATTTCTTACTTACAGAATGATTGTGCCTTTTGTTATGATCCCCAAGTATTAGCACTTAGTTAATGATTTTGAGGTTGGAAATTACTGTAAACTTATTAAAGTCATGTTGGTTTGTATATATGTCAATATTTATTGAATCTTCCCAATTATAAATATATGCCTCACTTCTATGAGGCCACATATCTACTCTTTAGATTTTGTATCCTTGGTGTTGTATTTAATTTCTTTAATGGACTTGTAAGAAAATTCAAAACTTCACAACACTACTTCTAGGTAAAGTAAGGGATATAAACATGAAAAAGACTTAATGTGTACATCATTTTATAGTCTCTTAGGGAAATATCTATCTTATTACACATATATGAAGATTACTTCAACTACAATGAAAATTTAATATTATAGATTTTAAAGTTTCATTAAGCATGTTATGACAACATAGAATTCAGTCCACTATCTTAAAAAATCATGTTGTGAAATAGCAATGAATATTGATTGATCCATGAGAAATATCTTATTTATGATGGAAAATTTAGCATAACAATTGTACACTTCATATTATCCTAGTAATGAAAAGTACAACATCCCAGTTCATCTTGAGTTGGTGGAACAATTCCTTTCACAAATCATCCGAGTAAAAGAGTCTTTGATGCGTCCCAAACCTAGATATGTTTTCCACAATTACTACGAACTTTGTTCAATAATACAAAGGCCAAGCAAGGCATTACACCAAAATCTACAAGCCAATCTTTGGAGCTACCAACAAGCCAACATCACACGAATTTTCAAATCCCATGAGCTTCCACTTGCATCACATAAATCATTAAAAAGGGCCACATACTTGCATCTAACAAGTGAAAGAACCCTAATACTAGTATCCAATTAACATTGAATATTTGTTACAAAAGTAATACATGATCTTACAAGATTCCCAAGTAGCTATAATCACACCAAATATCAATATATAAGATACGAGGTAGTTGTGATTAATAAAGAACTTTCCATTTTCTTATATAGCCTAATGTGAGGGATGTTGACACAAAAATATGGAACTAAGTAGTGTCATTCAACTACCAAAGCCCCAAATGAAGTGTCATTTGTCCACCCTCCAATCATTGGCTTTTAAACTCAATAATTATTCCTCAACATATGTGCATGGTTTCTCCAATACCTCTAATGACCTATCCCAAAATTCCAAGAGTATAAAACCATCCTCCATGGTCATTAATACATGTTATAAGCACCCATCATCCTAAACAATTGCACCCTTGTAAAATCTTTCAAAACCATCACATGTGTGCTAACACTGACCTCGAGAAGCATGTCTTCATCATCACACCAAGTAGTTCAACAAAAATAAAACAAAGGCGATAGGGTATTGCAAGCCTTCATCATCACACCATGTACTCCCCTAGCTAGGTGAAAATACTTTCAAAGCAACGAAAAGATAGCACTCCCTCTTTGCAAGAAATGGAATCTTTGGAACTCTAATTGATTGAATAAGTTAGTGCAACATGTCTATTAAGTAGCCTATAAAAAATACTTAAGTTACTAATTTCTTTGGCACATGAACATGCTTGTATCCATCTTGTAATCACTAAGCAAGCCATCTAAACTTCTAGCGAGTTGAAGTAGAGGGTAAGAATGATACCCTTCCCTTTCCTCTCTTCACTCAAAATTAGATTTGAGATATTATTTTATATTTGGATCAAATTCAAGAACAAAAACCTTTCATTTCCTCCAATCACTAAAGGATACACATGTGATCTTGAAGACCACTTATCCTCAACAAACTTCACCAATTCTCACCACTTTCTTCCAATCTGTTGGAATGCAAATCCAGTGCGTCAACTTCACTTATAGGCTGCAAATCCAACTCTATTGTAGTATTGGAATCAATAACCAATCCCTCCAAATCTTGTCTCCCAAGTATCACTCTCCTCCATCACAGCACTACTCAACCCATCCTCTGTAAAAATAGAAGCCTCATCAATCGAATAATTTAGTGCAACATAGCTAGAAAATAACTTATGAGAAATATTTCCCATAATTGAAGTAATAGGTTCTTGCACATGATCGTAACCATCATATAATCTCTGAGTAATCCTTCTTGACTTTGATCTAGGTGGATATTGGTGGCAACCCTCCTATTCCACTTGGAACCCAACATTGTCTCTTTCAATTTTTCAGTTTCCTTAATTGTTGCATAATTTACTATTTTGGTTGTTTTTTGGGGTCCTAAACTTCCGTAGCCATTTTGAGGCCTTAAAAGACATATTTTGGGAAAACCATGGAAACATGAGTTAAGGACTCATGATTACATTCAAAAGTTGTAGTCCTCAGATAGATATTTCTAACGAGGTATTGTGCACATAAAAAGGAGATCATACGCCAAAGTTACAACCCGTGAAGTTGATGTACCAATTTACCCAAACCAGACCCAGATATTTCTAACGAGGTATTGTGCGCATCAAAAGGAGATTTTATGCCAAAGTTACAACCCGTGAAGTTGATGTACCAATTTACCCAAATAGGGCCCATAGTTTTGGTGCTTCATCTCCTAGGGTTAATTTTTCGATGTTTAGGGTTTTTCATTGTTTGTCAATAACAAATAGCCCTTCGAGCCTCATTATAACACAATTCAGAGGCATGCAGCTAGCACATCTCTTCTAAGAGATAAGCTACAATCACCTAAGCTAGTTTATTTCCATTTTGTTTGTAAGCATATTTTAATATTTAATATTCATGAAATGAAGTGTTATTTTTGTTGTGTCTTTGTATTTATGGTTATATCTATGGTTTGTTGCATTCTTATTTAAGTTCAAATCAGTGGTATTAGAGCATTCTACTCTTTATCTACTTTTATTTGCATGTCCCCAATGAGGTTGGGATATAAGGAGTTAGGTCATAAACTGGTCGAACCTTTGCAAGACCAGCCTTGAAAATCTCAACGGCCTCCCATGGCAGAACATAATAAATATGAGGGGCCAACAGATCCTTTCAAAATCTTGCTAGAAGAAGCCCACGAGTGATAGAGGAATGCGATGATGGTCAACTTTGCCAGAATCCTTCAGGGACTACCCAAAGGCGACGCACCTTCTTCCAGTAGCCACTCTGGAAGTACCACACTCTTTCAAATACAAGTTAATTTTGACATCCCCATTATTGAAGGTCAGATAGATGCGTACGTCGTAGATAAATGGTTAAATCTTAGAGAAGGATATTTTTCTATTCATGATTTTTCCAGCTGGGAAAAGATTACTTATGCACTTCTCAAAGTTGACCCCCACGTCAAGGACTAGTGGAAAACCTACTGTGAGAAGAAGGATGAAAGTACACCCTCACTACTTTCAAACGCACCCACTTGGAATTCATTCCAGGATGCCATCAAGAAGAAGTACTACGCTGTTGGAAGCTATGAGGACAAATACATAAATTGGACCCACCTTAGCCAGCCCTGAATATACTAAGGCATTTAGTATTTTCTCTTTTGCCTCTGAAACAACCCTTGTTGCTATTCTGTTACAGAAAAATGAATATTCCCATGACCAACCCATAGCCTTTTTCAGCAAGGTTATGAGAGATGTTGAGCTTAAGTATGAAATCATTGAGAAGCGAGCCTATGCCCTCATTCAAGCCTTGAAA
>APFE030229799.1:0-13981 GCA_000404065.3 Pinus taeda
TTCAACCAGCTCCCATATTCCTTGAGAAGAAAACAATGCTTTCATTTTTATGGACCAATCACTGTGATTTTTCCCATTGAACTGTGGCAGTTGGGAATTTGTCAAACCTGTTCCAGCATCTGCCATCTTAAAATAAAAAAAGATGCTGACTATAAAATTAAAAACAAGAAAAAACTTTCTCTGCTGGAAAAATCTGCTCACTGAACTTCTTACAGCTCCTACAGTGAAAAACAAACTCTGTTTTTGACTCACTAAGTGCCTAGACTAGCTCTGATACCATGTTGGGAATTTCTGGGCATTCCGAACAAAAAGAACAGAACAGAACAATGCTCTGTTTTTACACAGCGAAAACAGAAAAAAAAATCGCTTTGGTGAAACTGGTGTTTCAGCAACGTAACCGCTTTGCTGAAACAGGTGTTTCAGCAACGTAAAAATTTCGTCAGTTGCTGATCGTGGTGTTTTAGCAACAGTGTTTTTTGACGCAAAACTATTTTCGACTTACGGTGTTTCAACAACACGATTTTGACGCTAAGTCATTTTATGGACATCAAAATTACTTAGAGTAAAATCAAAGTGTTTTAACACTCTGTGTAACAGGGTCTGAATATTAGCAAAAAATAGTAAACTGATGAACTGTAAACTTGTATTTATGAACAATAAGCAAGCTGATATAAAAACTTAGCTGTTACAAAAGAGGAACGCTTCAGCTCCAGAAATCGATTTTCTATCTCAGAAAATCGCAGGTTCAGCACTGCTGTGCAATTACAGAAGAGACACTCGTTCTTCTAACCTTCACTCAAAAACAGAACTGCTATTCTAAAACTCAGACAGAAAACAGAACTGCTGTTCAGAAATCTTTTGCACTGACTTGCTTTTTAATGAACAGGACTGTTGTGCGTTACATTTATAGGAAAAATAAATATCTGAGTTTAATCATAAACTAAACATAATATCTGCTGATAATTATCTGTGTATTTATTGCAGAAGAGGCGGTGAGGCAGTGATGACTTTTACAGCAAAAGTAAAACGGCTGTCTGCAGGGGATTTAATTCTACAAAATATCAGGGAACTTTTACGGCACCGAACAATCTGAAATTAATTGCTGAAGATCAGATTTTGTTCTGCATTAATGTGATGCAGTTGGAATTAAATTCCAACAGAATCCAGAAACTTCTATGCGGTGTATAAAACTCCTTGCTTGGTAATGGAATGAGTAAGTTGTGGTTTGTTCTCTGATGCGCTTTATGATATGGTACCATATGGTATCAGAGCTCAGGGGAGCTGTGAACTCAGAGCCAGAGTTGTGGGCTCGGTGTTGGTGAGCCGTGTAAAGGAGGCAGTGAGTCTGAAGGCTTGATTGTCTGCAAGAGACTAGTGGGGTTAATAGTACAAGAGCTTTGTGAAGCTTGTGCATTGGAGCTGTGTGCTATAGTGAGACTATTGAGACTAGCCGAGTATTTGTAAGAGCCATTGGAGGATTTGCTAGTGGATGAAAGAATTCGCTGTATGTGTGAACTCCGTGGAAGCGTCGGAGACGTGTTGAGCTGAGAATCGAAACTGCTGAAGATAAAGTAAAGCATTTCCAGTCAAAGGTGAAGCCGCTGGACCATTGCCATTTGGAGGAGATTGTATGTTAAGCGCTGGAGCGATGAGGAGATTCCTGGAGAAGCGACGAGCGTTAGTAGTGCTAGACATTTATTTTTAATTGTTGCAATTGGTGCTGATTAGAGAGCGTCGTTCTGTGCTGGAAATTCGTGGACTGTGGTGCAGCATGAAAAGTTCAAAGCATTTGGAGTGCTGGTGAGAGAGGGCGAGTGGAGGAAGAGGCCATTCTGTTCAAGTTGGAGAAGGCCCTTGGGTGCGTGTGAAATAGAGGGGTAAACCGAATGCTCACTGGTCTATCCATGTCTATCCATCGGTTATGGTTTATTGATTGGTTTCTGGTTATCTTTGGTGTTTTAAAATCTTATAAAATGTTATAAAAAAAAACAATCTTGGAAGGATAAATAATTGTTTTTTGAAATACTAACTGAAATATTAACCCAAAGCTTCAAGTTTTAAATTTGCGAAAAGGATGGCCGCAGTTGTTTGTCATTTAAAAAAAAATATTTATAATGTGTGGTTTTTAAAGATTTTTTGGAAATCGACATTTTATTGCTTTAATAAAGTCATTTTATTGTATATTTTTTATGTAGAAAATGTTGAGGGTTTGAACTTTGAACACATCAACCTACTTTTATGTCCTTGATTGCTATAATGGCTGAAGGATTTAATGGAAGTAGAAGGATTCGCTATGATCTAGTTTTGTCGGATTTGCTTCAAAGAAATTGCCGGCTTTCTGAAGCTCTGTTGAACTTTGAAGAGTTTCTTATGTTACTCGTTTTCTGGATTGTTAGGAATTACGTGCCACGAATAATTCGACATTTGAATCTTCAAAGCTTAAGACCCAGATTTACAGAAACAGAAGAGAAAAGGTAAGAGTATTGAAATAATAAATGTATACTGATATAATTAAGATTCGAGAGTTATCTTTGTGGAAGAAGTCTCTGTAAAATCATTTGTGGTCATCTGTCTTACATTTAAGTCCGAGCTGGCACCTGTAGTGATCTAGTGTTAGTGTTGTGTGGTTGTTAGTATTGACTTACAATGAAATTAGAAGGGGGTTGGCAGACAAAATCATGAAGCTTTAAGGTGTGGCTGAGTGTTAGCTTGTCTTTGTTGAAAGAGTATATGTGTGCTTTTGCCCAGATTAAGGAAGTTGAGAAGTGAGTGGAATAATGTTTGATAGCGATTTTTTTATAATGTTTTTTCAGAGAGTCTATTTTGAAGTATTTTTGGGTCGAGTAATATTTTTATTCCTGTAGTATTTTTGAGTTTGAAGAATTATTTGATAAACATGATGGTTTTATTGATGAGTAGTGTATTCCACATGATCTGCAATCACTCAGAGAAATACTAGTTTTTCTCATAACCTAATTGTTAGAAATTTGATTGAATCTACTTCTAAGATGATTGCGACATTGGAGGATACAACCATGGATGTTGTTGAGAGGCCGCTCATGTTCGAAGATGAGTGCATTTTGGTGGATGATGTTCCAGTTGACCAGTTTATTCCACTTGATCGCATACTTTACAATCCATCTCATGGAAAGATGGGAGAGCATGAATTGGATTACCTTTTGAAGGATGTTGCTTTGCATCCAAATCTGGAAGAGGTTGTTGATGTTAAGTACAGAAGCAAATAGCAGTTGAAGGAGATCATTAAAAAAACAAGAAAGGTGAAGATGAACCTGTATGAGTGAATGAACAAGCATGGACCCTTTAGCAAGAAGGCAAAAATGAAAGATGTGTTATCAAATCATGTGTTGTAGAAAATCCAGATTATGTTGTAAGCATAGTTGAGACTTAGACCAGCGAGCATGTCAATTAAGAGTATGTTTATAGTGTCTTATGTATTATGTTATAGTGTATTTTGTGTGTTTGTCATATGGTTGAAATTAAGGGGGAGTGTTGGAAAATAATAATTCCAACCACGTGTGCATTCAATGTGATATCTAGTTTCTTCTAGAAAGTTCAAGAGGAAGTTTCGAGAGTTCACTGAGCTTCCCGAGGAAGCCATCGGCACCGACATTCAAAAACCTCCATCACAGTGTATAGAATCATTATTTGGCAATGTGAAATCTAAGTTGTGTTTTGTGTTTAGTGTTCTTTGTTGTGCTTTGTGATATTTAATTGAATCTACTTCTACGATGACTGCGACATTGGAGGATACGACCATGGATGTATTTCAGAGGCCGCTCATGTTCGAAGACAAGTGCATTTTGGTAGATGATGTTCGAGTTGACTAGTTTGTGCCACTTGATCACATACATTACAATCCTTCTCACGGAAATTTGGGAGAACATGAATTGGATTACCTTTTCCAGGATTAACTGAAAGAGGTTGTTGATATTAAGTACATAAGCAAAGAGAAGTTGAAGGAGCTCATAATGAACGCAAGAAAGGTGAAGAAAGAAGGAAAGGTGAAGGTAAAACTGTATGAGTGAATGAACAAGCATGAACTCTTTAGCAAGAAGGAAAAAATGTGAGATGTGTTATCGAATTGTGTGTTGTGGAAAATCGAGATTATGTTGTAAGCCTATATGAGGCTTAGACGAACAGGCATGTCAATTAAGTGTATGAATGTGTCTTATGCATTGTGCTACAATGTATTTTGTGTGTTTATCTTGTGGTTGAAATTAAGGGGTAGTGTTGGAAAAACATTAATTCCAACCACAACATTAACTCTGTTAGGTGCCTGTTAAGTGTCAAGTCTTTTCAAGAGCTCACTTGAGACTTCTAGAGAATTCAAGTAGCATCCTGAAGAAGCCACCGACAACCAAAATCCTGAAACTTTTCTGCTATACATAAAACTCCTTGCTTGGTAATAGAATGAGTAAGTTGTGTTTTGTGTTTAGTGTTCTATGCTGCGCTTTTTGATATCTCCGACCCTACAACGTACGAGATTTGATCTTCTTGCTATCAAAACTACTTGATATTGTTAGGGTTCATAATTTCTTATTTACAAACGATAGAGTGATTATGAAGAAAAAATTATTATTTTCAAGAATACAGGGAAAATCAAAATTTCTAGTACATAAATGTAATATAACCAGTTCTTAAAAAAATTAAAATTATATTATATATGAACCACCAAGAGGAAAAAGTTGCATATGTCGTGAACCAAAAAATGTTAGGTCAACCCACAAGGGCTTCCATGAGGAAAATAGAACCCATAACACATAACAATAATATATACATGTGGTATAAGTTCAAAAAAACCTAAACTAAAGTCCTTAGAACACTGTAAGTGCAATTGCAAATAATTCATACTACACAATTCACTCTGCTAAATAATTCCTCTCATTCAAGCCATAAAAAGCCAAAATGATTTCACTAAGAAACATAAAAAACAATCAGTTAAGTAAACAATGCGTAAAGTGAAATGGGGAAATTCCTTGCAACCATGGTCGCACTCGCAATGTCCTCCATAACACTACATTTTTCGATGCATAGAAAATCAAACTCCTCCCCCGAACAAACTCAAAGGGCTCACCACAAAATCCCAGGAAGCACTAAACACCAAAGCTGATAAAATCCCCATCATAAAATACTGCACAAACCATCACCCTAGGTGGTTATTTATCGAACATATGGGCTTCTTGTAACATAAAACTAAAATTAAAAATAAAAACCCGTCGTTGGCCATGAGTTATTCGCTTGCAACCATGACATCCATGGAAATGTTTACGCCCTCTTTCACTGCGCCTTTACCTTTACCTTCTTTCCATCCACGAAGTTAAAAAAAAGTGAAAGAGTAACTTGGTTTCCCCTTCATACGGCAGCCCAATAGTCCAAAACCTCCTACATCCTCAACCTTTTTTGCATGGCTGGCATAGAATGAACTATTTCCGCTACTGAGGGAACACTTGATTGAACTATTTTAGGTATCGTACCTTAGTATATTTTAATAGACAGAGATCAACTTAATGCGTCATTCTCATTTTCTGTCGTCTATCAAACAACATTAAAGTGTCGCTCACTAGGTACCAGGAATAGACGTGTGGCATGGCATGCGTAAAGGAAACTTTTAACTCTTACCATGTTTTACTACTACTAGAGGCCCCAGGGTCGATCCTCTTTCACATCAATCGAAAGTGACAGGGGTGAAAGGCTTCCACAATATTAAAAATGGCATAGAAAAATATTCACATTATTTATTAATGAATTTTGTTTTTCTTTGTACAATGATGTGTGGTTTGATGGTAAGTTTATTTGAGCGAAGCTTGGGAGACTGTAGTTTAAATCTCATTGAATACACTAACCTGTTCTCGTGGATGGTGGAGAAGTAGATTCCCTACCCCCGCCTGCATGTAGATCTTGGTGTTATAGTGGCAGCTATGAAGATTGATCTTGAGTCTCCCATAAATTAAGACTAGCAGTGATTTTGATTCACTATATAATTAAAAAAATAATATATATATATATATATATTATCCTAATATTGAAATCTACAACTATAATATACTTTCCAACTGTGTTCTTGTACCGCCACGGAACATTGATATTAGTGGATATGTAATTCAAGTATTTTAAGAATAAACATGTCCACAAGCGTATGCAACTAACGGTGAATCATAGTAAATTAGACACTACCGGGGTTGATGCATTATTCAACCCAACACCCATAATTTAAATGGCTTCTCGTCGAAATATTGCAAAACATAAAACAAATACCACGGCATAAAAGTGCACCACCATGGAACATTGATATTAGTTGATATGGTTTGGATAATATAAAGAGAAAGCAAGCAATTAATATATTTTATAAAATAAAATTATAAATTCTTAATACAGATAATTTTAATACAATTTAATACTAAAGTAATTAATAAATTTTAAAAAAATATTTAAAACAGTGTTAGTGCAACAATTAATAATGATGAGAATAATTAATGTTAAGAATATTTTGACATTTTAAGGAATGTATCAATATTTATGATGTAATTATTGTAATAATGATAAAGAAAAATGAGTAACACTGAATTAGGTATTTAACAACTAAAGTTATATGTGATAATGTAGTTGGTAATTAAACTAATAACAAGATTCCATTTGTATGTAATAAAATTAATATTTATAATACATTGACTACTAAAATTAACTATTTTCAAAATAAGTTTTTCTCATTAACGATTGTCATTTAATATTTTAAGCTTACTTGGTGATGAATAATTCGTATTAACCAATAATTTTTAGTAAATTTAATATTAAATGATTAATAAATTTATTGATAACATATTATCGTAATAATATAAATGGCGATGGTGGTTTAGAGATAAAGATGCTGAAATAATATTGCGCAAAACTTTTAGTTTAATATAGTACGTTGTTGGGTTCCACTTTTTGATGTTATTTAAGTCACATAACCTATCTTTTGACCATATTTTCCTCCCACATATCTCATTTATCATCCATAATTATTTGAAATTGACCATCTTAGGTACATTTCTCATTTACTTTTTATGAATTAAATTTTGGTAAAAGTTTGACATTAAAATTAATAGTAATTACAGGATGTTACAACTTTCTGTAATAGCTTCATGGTTTTCATATATGTAGGATAGCTGGGCAAAATGAAAAAGTTGTTGGGTAATCCTCATTGTACAAGGATGGTGAAACTCCTATTTAGCTCCCGAAAAGGTTCACAGAGGTGCCCAGTCAACGATGGTCAAAGTAGGTCACTTATGTAGAAAATTCCTTGCTTTGAGCATGAAATTAGGGTAGTTTTGGATTTTGAATTCGGCATTTTAACTTCATTTAGGATTTTCATAAATACATTGGAATATGTTTAGTCAATTTTTTACAAAAGCTCTTGTATAAAAATGGGGATTTGAGGAATAAAGACATAATATGATATGTTAAGTTTGATGAACTTTTTCTATTTAGTAAAGTGAACTAATTTAAAGTTTCTTATACCTGAATTGTGCTTAATGGATAATTCTTAGCATGTACTTCAAGTTCTTTTAGCTGTTTCTTACTTGAAGTTTGCAAGCAGAGCATGGAGAGCCCCCATTTCCAAGCTTGTGCACTTCTTTTTCATTATATGGTATGAGTTTTTAGGTTTGTTGCAATTTCATTATGTTCATTTGTTATTTATTGTAGTATCATTTGAAAGAATTGTCTATTGTTATGCTTGATAAGAAATATTATGAATTGACCTCCTATAAAGGAGCTTGATATTCCTTTCACTTTCAATAGTTAAAATTGTCAAAATTGCTACAATCACACACCAAGGCAAGAGATTGAGAATTTCATAAATCAAGAATAATGAGAGGAGAATACTCTTCAAGAAGAAGAAGAATAGGTTTTACCTCCTTCTACTTTTCAGACTCCTACTTCTCAAACCAAGCATGATAAGAGGCCCAGAGAAGGATCTTCATAATCAACAGTTGGAGAAAAGGAATTCATTCACTATCAGAAGAAATCAAGGATTGAACCCAAAGGCACTACTACTGGTCAGGGTTAGAAGGATCCTATCATCATCCATTTGGATGATTCACAGGTTTTCATAGGGACAAAAGAACCTGTAATAACTACTCCATCTTCTTCTTCTGCTTCACATATATTTTAAATATCACTCAATATACAGGAGCACATGAAATAAAGGAGCCAAATGTCTACATTAATTTACTTGAAATTAAGCAGAAGAATGAAGCTTTAAAGGCAAATGTTTATGCATAGTTCTGGAAGAAGACTTCTACTTCACAGCACATGTTGTTCACAACTTTTCACTGCGAAAAGGGAACAATGCAAATGGGTTTTCTACAGACCCAAGTGCCTTTTCCCAAGGCTTCTTCTCATTACAAGAAGACTGTATTTCCTTTTGATGCTAATAAGATACATCCAATTGATCAAATGGACATGCATACGCAATCTGGTGAGATGCTTTTCTCTACCATGACCAATACTACTATGGCATTGTCAAAACTCAAAACCGCTATGTTAAATGTGTAGTCACAATTGAAGATTGAAAAGATATCATCTTTAGCAAAGGATAACAGGGTCAAGTCATTAGAAAATTAACTTAGTGATTAAAATTGGATATGACCCTATTGATGTTAAGGTTGCAGAAGATATTATCTAAATGAAAACTACAGATATTGAAGCATTGAGGAAGCAACTCAAAATACCTTCTATAGAGGACCGTGAGACCAAGAAGATAACGCAAAGTGAACAACACAAGGAAGAAATGCTCATATTGATCATTGAGCAGAATGTACAGATGAAGAACATGGAGGAGAAAATAGAGATTTTGCTTAAGGAAAAAGAGCAATTTACTCAGTTAGCTATAGCTCCTATCACATATATTCCTATTACAGTGTCCAAAACAACAGGGGAATCTGCATTAGCCACAATAGAATCTACATCAACAGCAGGGGATTTGAACAAACTCTTATAGGAGTTGACACACTAGAAACAAGAAAATGAAAGGCTACATAAGAAATTTAAAAATTTGGAAGCTCAAAAGATAAATAATGACACTATGTATGTTGAAGAAATGCAAAAAACGCACAGGATGAAAAAAAGAATAGAAGAGTTGCAGAGTGAGTCATTAATGGCTCAAACCTTGGCCCAAGCCAAGGAAAACATTTGGACAGATTTTAGTGAGGCCATAATTGAAGTATGGCCCTCCATTCAGATGATTTTTTAGGAGGAGGAACTTATAAACAAATTTCACATAGGTACTCATGAAGTGAAGAAACTTCTTAAAGACAGACCAAGAGAGGTTACTGACATGATTAAAGTTCTTAATTAAAAAATGGCGTCGAGCTGGAGGATATTGATATTCTGGATAGAACAAAAACCATTTTGGAGATCAAGATGTTGTTGCAGAAAAAGAACCCCATGACTTAGTTAGAGACTAAGTTGCAAACCTTGACGTTTTCTGTACAAAAGTTTCATTTTAAGTTTAATTTACCAAATTAGAGAGGACTGCCAAGATTAGTGGCCCCAACTCACAGGTTGATCAATTTGGGGGAATATTGTCAAAAGATTTATGTCATAGCGACTGATCAAGCAAGTTTTGCAGGCATGAAGGGTCATATTAGAAGCTTTATATTTTGACTTGACTATTAAGCATGAGATTAAACATCTTTTGTAAATAAGCCCACTTTTGAGAAATACATCGAGGTTGATGAAGTTTACAAGAAATTGGTAATCTTGCTATACCAACTGAAGACCGATGGGATCACTTGTATGAATTTATCAAGTAACTTTCATCAACCACTGACAGACAGTTGGGAAACACGTTTTGGGGACGACATCATCAACAGATTCCTAAAGAATAGTGTCAACACTTACCAGTTTTCAAATTCCTGTAGTTTTGTACTATTTTTGTATTTTTTTTTGAAAATATCTAGAAGAACTTTTTGTATAAATAACTCATCATTTGCGTTACTAAGGGTTGAACCCTTGGATGAGCTTTGAGAACAAAATTGTAACCGAGCTCGAGATTTGCCAATTTAATGAAAGGATTCTGAATTTTCATTCTATAGTTTGTCTCCTAGTAAGTTTTTCATATGTGCTTATTTCATTATGTCTATCTTAAAATATTTAAGTCTTTATGCAGAGATCTAGGTAAAATCATATTGAGTATCAGTCAGCCTTAAACGCCCTGTGAAGTTATCAGCAATAACTAGGGACTAGTTTATAAGACTATTTTCTATTATAAACTCCTCTATATCAATTAATTGTCACACAAATTTGGATTCATTTAAATATATTTTTTTCTAGAGAAAATATTATTTTCTTGTATTATTTTCTTTTAACCAATCAAATATTCTATTTGAATATTTAACAGGTTATATTTCATTAAGATTCTATTTTTCATTCACTTTAAATCAATTAACTACAGCTAGACAAATAACATCCCTTTCAACCAACTTGCTAACTATTAAGGCTTAAGCACCTGTTTTGAATAATTCATAACATTGATCATCCAAAAAATTAAAAACAAACAAAACATTTCAAATGATTTGGCATGACTAATCGACCCAGAGTTATCTCAGAGGACAACAGAGAAAATGGTAAAATTAAATATAACTTGAAGCTTACTCAAGATAGGAAAAACAAAATGTACATAAGAATAAGACAAATAGGATATTTCGAGCTGGCGGCCATGTTTTCTCAAAAGTAAAGGCCAAGAAGAGTTCACTGAAATTGGTAAGATATTAAAACTTGGCAACTAGATTTTGTGTGCCATTTGCAATCTTGGAGATGAATGGAATAGTGCCATATAACATTGCATTTCTAAGATCCATTCATGTTCAATAATGTGTTTCATATCTTATTAATTAAAAAAAAAATCATGATGTTAATCATGTAAATGACGGGAATATGGGTCATGCAGATGTTGACGAAGACTTTCAAGTTTATCTAGTGGGAATTTTCTAGAGAAAGATCAAGTTTATCATAAATCAATCCATCACATTGTTAATGGTGGAGTGGATGCATTCTTTTCCCATTATTGATGATGCTACATGGGAGCATGAAAATGATATGAGGGAGGAGAACCCTCATCTTTTGAATAGCTATGATTGTATATATCTATACAATGCACTTAGGATAATGGACAAATAAGGGGGAGGGAAAAGTAACACCCGAAGGATAACACATGTGCGTATTATATACAACATGTTAAGACTAGTGAGTGATTAAGTGTTTTTGGGCCATGTTCCAATGTATATATTTGTTTTAGACCAATGTACATATGTTTATATGTTTTGAGGCTAGAGTGCCTATTTGATTCTAGGCTTGCGAGCCTATTTGCTAAAAGGCCAAAGCACCTAGCTTTGTGAATATGTGATTACATGCATCTTAATAAAATACACTGCTACTGCAGAACCAGTCAAAACAGACAATATGGGTAGTTAGGACTACATGAGTAGGAAAAGGGGCTATGGGATAATTGATAAATGGAATAAGCCTATGGGTCTAAGCCACTATTGATATATGGTTAAATTCAAAAGCGACATGTTTTTATCTTAGTTCAATAATGCGACTTCATGAAATGCTACTTGCCAAAACATGGCACATGCACCTAAAAGGGTGAACTTGGAGCATCATTCCATTTATTCTAATCATTCCATTCCATGCAGGGAATATGGGTGTTTATTAAACTTGCTGGTGGACAAGGAGGGTATGACCCTATGAATTTTTCTTCCCTATTAATCCTAAGTGCATTTTGATATGTGGATAGGTTTCATTGAATATGAGGATAATAAGGTACCTAGAGACTCATGAGGGAAGTGGAAACTCTTGAAAATGATAGAGTTCATAGACATCCCTAGTCATCCTAAGTTGAGAATCCTAAAATTGTAGTGTCACAACCTAATGAACTACATGTGCAAAGAAGGAGGTGTAATACAAGTTATGGAGGGTGAGAGACTTTTGGTTAGAGGCTATTCGAGTGGAGGTGCCTTGACCTATTACCATCATGGAAAATTTTAGGGGCTAATATTTGCAGGTGGGCTAATTTGCCATGATTTTTCATCAAAAAATATTTGCCAATTTCAATTTTTTATAAAGATGATTTGCCCAAATTTTACAATATAAACTTATTTAGATTAAAAACAATCAACATTATATAGAGAGTATATATAAAATCATTATAAATTTGAATAATTTTACAAATACATCAATAAACATTTTATAGTTTCGATGTTAGGGACTAGTGAGATTCACCAATGTTTTTAAACTTTAAGATAATTTTCGATCCTTAAAATTTTACTTGATTACCATGTTCATGTAATAGTACACCATAACTAGATTTAGGTATCCATTTCCCTACTAGCGTCATAGCCCCAACTCAAGGGTGAGCCATTTCACAATTATGAATGTTACATTATGTTTATCTATTCTATGTTGTGACAATTTGTAAATTACGCGATGTTTATGATATGAATTATATATGTTTCTACATGTTGAAGTATGTTACAATTATTAAGTATTGGAAGCACTACATAATATTGTGCATAAAGCATGTAAAGTGGAGGAGAATGATGAAAACAAAGGAAATAAATTATTATATTTGTTATGGATGCCCTAGTGGGAACAATTGATTCATGGTATAAAATGTATATGTACTAGAATCGAGGGAAACTTTTTAGAGATCAAATTATAGAGATAGTAATGTGCCCCATTGTGTGACTAGAGGTGTTAGTGATGATATAACAATGACTAACACTTTATCGCAGTGAAGGTATACCTTAACTTGTAAACAATATATATTTGGTGATGGTTTTTTCACAATTTCCATTAATTTATAACAAAAAAGAGAATGCATTCAATGATCTTATCAAGATTATCAATGATTTAGTTTCTAATTCTAGTAATGAGTTTTATAAATCTATCACCCTTTTATTATGAAATTTTCTCTCACGGATGCTGAGTTCATGAACATCACCATATGCCTTTTTTATTATAGTGATTAATGGAACATGATTAATGAAACATGCCTAAAAGATAATGGGTTGAACTCATTTAAGCACCATGATTCAGATGATCTTTAGAAATCTTATTTATAATATTGTTAAAAAACCAAACACTCTCAAGTTCAATCATTAATTTATTTTTATTAACAAATAATGTAAAAACAAATATTTTGGAAATTCTCTCGTACATTCTATAATAAAAGAATAAAAATCAAATCATAAGTAATTAAAATATTCTTTATATTATTACATTTTTAAATTCCATTGTTTCATTTTCTTAATAAATTATCTTGAAAACAAATGTGAAAGGCCCTAAGTATTATTTTTATGAAGAAATACATGATATGCCCCGTCAAAGAGACCATTTCTTAGTTACCACAAAGAGGTTGATTTCACCAAAAAATAAATTTGAATTTGAAAAGTATATTTCTGCTTAGGATTATCTTCTCCTAAAAATTAGAGATAAAATACAATCTAAAAAGAAAGAAAAGCCATTGACAAATCAAAATCTAGCAAAAGGGAAAATCAAAATGAGAACTTTCTCACTGGAGAAACAACCACCCACATCTTCCATGATCGTCCTATCCTTCAACGTGAAAGTCAGTATCATAATTTAGATTATCCTAATTTAGAGGCTACTACTGAATAGTGGAATTCTTACCATATTCGGATTGATAAAAACAACTAAATCATACACAGTTACAGAAATACAATTATATTAAGCACAAATGGTGTATGTGTAAACACTCGCACACACATATTACATTCAAATCACTCTATTAAATAGATTTTTTGAGATCCAACTTATTCCTAATTTAGAGAGAGTGGTTGAGAGAATTTCTCAACCATCACAAACCAATTTCTCAAATATGGAATGTAAGCATTAACTCCAACATCCCCCCTTAATGATTACATTACATGAAAATAACAAAATAATCAAGCTTATC
>APFE030229799.1:22964-48033 GCA_000404065.3 Pinus taeda
AAAAAACATTTTAAACTTATAAAAAATGTGTTTTTGATTTTAAAACCATGGCCCCTCTTGTAAAGACATATCACATGGGACCCTGAAAATTCATAATGAATAAAACCTTTAAAACTTAGAAGAAGGTTAAAATTTATGGACCATGTTTTCATAAGCCAATCATGAAGAACTACAATGAAAGGCTACAACCCATTATGTATGTATATGAGACCATGGGTTTTGTAATGAATAATGTATTCAATAACCCCCTATATGTATAATTTTAGAAATTAATTAACATTGAAAACTCCCATGTATGAAGCCAAAGGAGAGGAGGAATTCCATTTCTAAGGGTGTGCCTCTCCTCGACACACCACCACATTGGCATAAATGATCACATAGTGGCTTACTCATAGATGACATTATCTCATCAATATGAATTTAGTTGTTTTCCAATAAATAGGATATGTTATTGGATCCTTCTAACTAAACATAACATAAAGTATGATCTAACTAAATGCAAGATCTGTAGAAAAGAAAAGATTCTAAAAGTAAATAATATGATAAAGGGAATGGAAAGAAACATGCCCGATGGTAGATGACTAATACGTATGCTCCTCCTTTGGCTTCCAACTGGATGACTTTGTATACTCCTTAGTGACTAGAGCAACCTGCAAGTACCTTTATTAATTCACCTTTCTTAGCTCAGTTCCATTTCACTCTGCCTCACCCAAATAAGGACTTAAACATTTACAGAACCGCTCAACTTCAAGGTTTCCTTATATACATATGGCAGAATGGGAAGCATCATGGAAAGTAGAGTTTTATAGACTTTGAGGGCTATAGAGAGGTACCTCAATGGAGTGTGAAGAGATAAATACAAGCAATGATTATTGTCGTGGCATTGTGTTATTGTACCCACAAATGATACTCTTATGATGTACATGTATATGAGATATTATGATGACGATGGTTATATTGTGTGTTTGCATTTCATTCATTGATGATACATGTACTCCTACTTTGGTTGTATTTATGTACAAGCTATGAGACCCAGTCAATATTCAACTATCAATATAATCTAACATTAGTAACATAACATAGTTGATCTAACATTAGTAACATAAATGCAGGATCTAAAATCACAATTCTAAGGTGGCAACTATGTTATGATCATTCTAATAGTTACATAACATAGTTAGTAACATAGAGTTTTTAGTTGGGAACTTGGTCTTCTTTAAGTTGGGCAGTGAGCACCTTAAGCCACAAAGCGACATGTTAAGTGACTTGATGACTGTGGATTAATGTTTCAGTTAAGGTAGTCAATACTAAGGATAGGGAAACAACTAGGGTTGCATCCATAGTTCATGTAGAATTAGATTAGTGGAAGGGCCTTTAAGACTTTAACATATTGTAGATGGATGACTTTAAAGTTATTCTTGTGTAGGAATTCCTAGGGAGAATGTAGTTAGTTATCATGTCATTTGCAAACAAGTTGGTGATATTTGCAAACAAGTTGGTGGATATTGTAGATATTATAAATGGTCACTCTTTATTAGCCCTCTACTCTAATTTAATCAATATATCTATATAAGTCCCTCCTATATGTCATTTTCTCTTAGTGTTGGTGAGGGGTGATGCAACCCACTTGAAGCACTAGACTCCAAAAGACATCAAGACATGGTTACCTAGAAACACTTTATTGATCCCTTAACTTCAATAATAATTTTTTTCAAGGTATGTTTAGTTTTCATAACTCGAAAAAACATTATTATTGAAGTTAAGGGATCATTTTCAAGAGTTGTTGGATGTAATCTAGTTTAGCTATAACATGTTGAAGAGTTCTATTGTGGGTTATAGTTCATATGTGTTGCAAAATGGATAGTAATTGTTGTAATCCCTCATAATTTTGCAACCATACTATGACATGAAACCATCAACCTTAAGGTTCATGGAGTGATGGAAGGACAAACTGGAGATGACTCACATTTAGTTGAAATATGTTGTAGAAAGGATGAAATATTGGGTAGATCATGATAAAATGGAGGTAGAGTTTTTAGTTGGGGACTTGGTCTTCTTTAAGTTGGGTAGTGAGCAACTCAAGCCACTAAATGACATGTCAAGTGACATGGTGACTGTGGATTAATGTTTTAGTTAAGGTAGTCAATACTAAGGATAGGGAAAAAACTATGGTTGCATCCATAGTTCATGTACAATTAGTATGAAGGTGGAGTGGAGATGCATGTTTTACTAGCACTTTCTAATCATGTATTAGACGAGTGTGCATGTTAGATGCCTAATTCTTTGCATAAATTGTCTCCACTTAGGCTCTTAGTTGACCATGCTATTGATCTTGAAATTCAATTGTAGCCTACAACTAGAGATCCCTATTGACGTTCCAGATCCAATCTGGAAGAGTTGAGGTGGAAATTAATTGAGCTCATTCATGTTGGCTTCACCAAGCCTACTAAATCCCTATATGGCACACTAGTTCTCTTCCAAAAGAATGGGGACATTCCATAATTATGTATGTGCTTGGATTATCATGTGTTGATAAAGAAAACCATCAAAATTTGATATCCATTAGCTTTGGTGGTGTGTTTTTTTGACAAGTTAAGGTTCCATCTCAATCAACACATCCAAGCCTTAGGGTGTCTTCCATCCCTATAGCTACCACTTCAATATCAACTTTGATTGTTTGTTTTCTTAATATCCCTAACTTATTTCTACCCTTAGTCAAACTAGTTGTTACTCGATAACGACTAGTTAGCAACTCTCTTCATCTATTTATTACATTGCCTGGATCTGATTCCTCATCTTGTCCTGAAGATGAACCACCCTGGCTGGTTCGAAACACATCGACAAGATTTTCTCTTATGTGATTTTTTCCAAAAGACGTTGTTAAAACTGAAAGATATTGTTATAAATTGAAATATATTCATACTGTACCTGTTATAAATTAAACAGTACTGAGATCCATATTTATGCCACCCTCCCTCTCACATGGTTGTGCTTGTTATTTTAAGATAATAATTTGTGGCTACCAATTATTGTGAAGTGTTTTCAATATACTTTTGGAATGAACACATAATTAATTTGACAGTGTTGTGCTCTTGTTTTGTGCAACATTTGTTTTTGCGCATACAATGCCCATGCTTTATGAAAAATATGAAGATCAGGGTAATGTTGCCAATATGATTATAGGACATTTGATACCAACCATTGCCTTTGTCAGTAATATTACATTGGACATTTGAAGCTATATACATCGCTTGTCTATATACAATGTTGGATGCTATGAAAGAATGGACTGCAAGGGAGCAGGACGCACACCAATTTCGAGCGCAGGGGAGTTACCGAGACCGGTCTTTCCGTTTTCCTGTTGAGTTGAATATGGAATGGAGTAGATGCACTAGAGGTAGATTAGGAAAGGAATGGTCCCCAACGCACACAATTAGCATTTGGAATGTTCAAAATCGTCAATTTAATGCAAAGATGGAAATTTATTGCAGAATAGGGCGTTGGGTGACCGGGCAGGGGAGGGTGGTGGAGGGTGTGGCCAAGGGAGGAGGGTAGTAGAGGAGGAGGAGTTCAATGGGGCCCATTAGGTGATGAGAGGAGGAGGAGTGTAGGGTGGGGATGCCGAGATCGGGTTGTCGGCGTCGGGGAAGCTGTCATCTCAGCTTCATTCCTTCCCTACAATAGCTTGTTCCCTAATTTTATAACAAAACAACGTCATAATAAAATACTATACTAATTTTATAATAAATATATTATTATAAATTAAGAAATAATGTAATTTAATTATTTGATGTTTTAGTTTTTAAGTGAATTTTTATTATAAAATTTTCCATGAAATTGCAATTTTTGTTATTTAAAATGTATTTTTGAATGTATATGGATCTAATATTAAACTCTTAGTGATTTTTTGATATTTAAAATGCATTTAGAATTTGTAAGAGAATGATGCAGATTATGTACTTTAAACTTAATTCAAATTGAACTTTGGACAAGATCAATCAAATAATTAAAAAATATTTTTTTGTAAGTCTAAAAATTCTATTGATTAAGCAAGAAAAAAATTACATCATTTGCCATTATAACTCTTTTTTCTCGTACAATATTCCATATACTAACAATATCAAAGTTAAAATAAACGATATTGAGAATAACAAAGGATACGTAGAGGGACAAAAGAGACAATTAGAGAGGAGAATCACCCAAATTGGGGTTAATCTTCAAAGGCAACATTTATTTCCTTTCTTTTTTGAAACCTTAACCCAACCTTTCAAAGTCTGGTTGATGAAATTGATTTATAGATTATCATTGCGAGTTGAAAGAGATGCCTTACCAGAGTCGGAAGAAGCCGACACATGAGCTTGTTTCAATACACCCGAAGAAGCATTACTATTCAGTGTCTTTGTGCTTGCCGAAGGAGCATGGTTCACAACAAGAGCCTCAGGAGATGATTGAGGCCCTCAGTCCTAGACCTTATCCCCCAGATGGATTTAATCCAGAGCCTTCATCGTCCTTATCCAAATTAGAGGAGGTCTTGCCCTCCATAAGAGGAGGGTTGCATGGCTTCCAACTTTTAGTTCTGGAATTTTGGATGTTCTGCTTCTTTTGAGAATTAAGCGTTAGACATGAATTTTGTAAATGGCCAGTTTGATGACATAAGCAATAACAAAAAGCAGTATTCTCATAGTCTAGAGCTTGGATTTAGTGCAAATCACCGATTTTTAAATTGATTTGGTCTGGTATCCCTTTACTGGTATCGGTTTCAATAAAATTTTTGCCATATGTATATATGCCAAGCTGCCCATGAGAGGCATCAGTAGTAAGGAAATGGCTCAGAGAGTCTCCAACGCCCTTAAAGATTGAGTAGTGCCACACATTAGCTGGAAGATTAGGAATTCGAGCCCATATTAGTAGTTTGGTAATGACAATTGTGGAAAGATCGAAATATGGAAAGCAAGGGGATAGAAACAATTTAGCATTGCCCGAAAACCAGGGCCCTTTAGATAAAGCTTTTTGATAATCTTTTGATTCCCCAAATAACTCAATGAAAAATCATTTTGAGCATAAAATAACCTTGCAATTCTTAGTCCATATAGAATGGATCCATTCATACAGATCGATAGTGCTGGGCCATAAGCCATTAAAACAACAAACTAGGTTTGCCTTTGAATATAGCTATTGGAGATCCTCCAAATTAGGGTGAGAGATTTCCAGGGATGGAACTTCCATCGATTTCTCCACCAAAAATGATCCAGGAGCTGCTCAACGCTGATTTGCCTTAGGAAGGGGCTGAGCATGGATGACATCTTTATAAGAAAAGGCTCGAGAGGAGGAGGGATTACCCCAAATCCCCCCTTGTAAACAAAGACCCATTAAAACAACGAGATCTTTACCAAAGTTGTGGACAAAGAGAGGGGAAGCATAGTCCAACTACTTACCTTCAAAAAGCATGCATTGCATGACTGAGGGAAGACTCACTTGAAGCTCCAAGGAAAACTTGAGGTCTCGAACGACATATGAGGAACAAACCTTAATAAACAATGAATGCTTAGAGAAGCTTAATAAATATTAGATAACAATCCTTTGAATGAATGACTTCTAATAACAGACAGCCGTAGTCTCCAACCAAGAGACCAGAGTCCTCTATCCTTACGGCACTAACAACTATCACAACCATATGTTACTTTTATAACCTTACAACCTTTGTTACCTCCCACTTTACAACTATTTTGTTACGAGACTTACTACCTTAACATTCCAAAACATCTTATCCTATTACATATATGCTACCCATTGTGCTTTGAACGAGATCCGCTGCCATTGATAAGGTTTCTAAATTTTCTATCCACAAATAATGCCTTCAAATTATACCATAATAATTAAAAAATATTAAATAATTAAATTACATTAAAAAAATAAATTAAAGCAAAATAAATATATCACTAACATCAAGAAATAAGTTCGCATTATAATGTATTTATGGAAATTAAAAAAAGACAATCACAAGTAGGACCACCACCAATTGTCTCACTTCCCATGAAACCCCTACATGCGTGCTTCCTTACTCCATAAATTCATATGAATTGAGCCATTTTTCCGCCAAGTTGGCAGGTTTTTGTCCTCGATTTCCAAAGGGTTATCCCACTACACGAGTTTTGGCCGCGGATTTCCACACGGATAGGCCAGGAAAAAGGGTTTCGACCGTGGATTTCCAGAGCTTTTCAGCACACAAAGGGTTTGCACGTTGTTCTGCTCTTTGGGAGTTTATGTCGAGGATTTCCAAAGTGTATGAGGTAAAATCTCCCAAATCCCTTATAAAAGTTGTGATTTTAAAGCTTTTCCATCTAGGACGTCTGCTGTTTTTTCTCGGTTTCTGTTAAAATATTTGATATATATGGTTTATTCTCTGTGCAAAATTAGTGTTTTGACGCATGGATCATAATCCGACTACGTTTCTCAATACTCGGATCCTGAAGCTAGTTTATGAGTCCATTTTTTATAGGATTGTTTTATGTCTGCGAAGCTTGTTAAACCCTCATTATGGTGTTTCTGTTTTTGGTTTTATCTTATAAATTTAAAGGTGTACATGTTCTTGTATTTTAGTCGTCAATGGGTTTTGTTTTGTAATGGAGTCAAAAACGTATGGCTTTGGGTGTTTTGTTTGTATGAGGAATCTTGGAGGAGACTTACGTACTCTGTATGGATATTGTTTCTGAGGGCATTCATCCATCTGTTTTTTCTGCAGAGTTTCCTTAGTTTAGTGATTCGCATGGTGTTATATATGAGAAGGATTTCCCGAGTTTTCTTACAAATTATTTTTGTGAACCTGATGATCTTCTGGTGATTTGTTTTCTAGGTTATTCCTACCAGGTTCACAATGTAGATTTTATTCCTATAATCATTGTTGCTTTAATGGAAAACCATATTCTACTATTTGCGAAATGGTATATCATTACAAGCCAAAATAACTTTTCATCTTCCATGCTCGTATTGTGTTAATTGGCCTGCTAGGGTATGAGTACGAGGAGGCGGTACGGTTACACAGGACAACGCTTTTCGAAACAGGGGAATGGGGTTAGGTTAAGCGGACATATATCATATTAAATATTGACAATAATTATGAGAATTGATATTAATGTAAATGGTAATGAATCGGTTTCGTATTTATGTTTAAATCATTTCCTTGTCTGCCATTCATCAATGGTCCATCATGATTGAACTACAGTTTTTCTCAAAATGTCTAGGGCGTAGTTTAACAAGGCTTCAAATTTGCCTGGAAAATAATGGAAATTTTGGCATGCAGAATATTTTGGAAATCTGGGTTACATCTGTCAAATTTAAAGATTTTGTGTGCCCTAAGGGTTTTTGATGGCGCTGAATTCATTTCCACCATCAAAAACAAAATTAAACACCCTAATTGTCAGATTTTTTTGGGAAAAAAATGGCTGGATGCTTGGCAAGTTTTGGCTGGGCAAATTTGCTGCCTTGGTGGATCGACGCACCTAGTGCTTAGTTTAAGAGGCTTCAAATTAGCCAGGAAAAAAATCAGCATAAATTTTTGGAAATCTGGGTTACAGCTGTCAAACTTAAAGATTTCTGCCTTGGTGGACCAACGCACCTAGTGCTTAGTTTAACGAGGCTTCAAATTAGCCAGGAAAAAGTGGAAATTTTGTTCAGCATAAATTTTTGGAAATCTGGGTTACAGCTGTCAAACTTAAAGATTTTGGGTGTCCCAGGGGTTTTTGATGGTGCTGAATTCATTTCCACCATTAAAAACATAATTCAAACATTCCAACTGTCATATTTTTTGGGAAAAATGGCTGGATTCAGGAAAGTTTTTGGCCTTCCGGGCAAATTTGCTGCCTTAGTAGACAGTATCCTTAGCTTGTCGTCTAACAAATTCCAGCAGAATTTTGTTATAATTCAGCAGAAATTTGTGCAAATCTAGGTTACAACTGTCAAACTTCAAGATTTTAGGTGCCCCATAGGTTTTTGATGGTGCTGAATCCATTTCCACCATCAAAAACAGAATTCAACCACTCCAACTGTCAGATTTTTTTGGGAAAAAAAATGGCTAGGTGAATTTTCCATCTCGGTAATCAACACCTATTACCTAGCCCTCACATATTTTTTTTTAGTTATTATCTTTTATCTTTATTGGTTTTAACTACTATCTCCAAAGAGATTTATTTATCCTACTACTAATCTAATAATATTAGTTTTTATCCAAATAATATATTCGTATTATCTTGACTATACCTCATGATTTATCATTATGTTGTGATGTATTTTATTTTATTTTGACAACTTCTCTTATATTTCTATCTTTTAAATTTTATTTAACAGGCTATTTATTTTGTGACCAATATTTTTTTTATTTTTTATTTTAAATTTTATTCAACAATCTATCTAACTAGGTGACGTGTGTTTTCAATCAAGGATTAATTATTCATTTTTATCACCAATTTTTTTTGATTAGATCCCTGATATATATATATATTTTGTTTTGACTCTTTTATCATTATGAATTACAATTTGTGGCTTGATTGATCAAGTGACCCGATTACTTCATTTAGATCTTTCCATTGATGATGGTGGGACGGTTGATTTCTAGTAGCATTGGATGTGCTCTAAGTCTCAAAATTTGCAGGGAGGCTTAGACACATGCATTCTCCAATACCCATAAATCGTTTTGGGCAATTTCACCCGGAGATAGTTTTATTAAAATAATTGATTATTTTTTAATGGGACCCTAAGTCTAAACTTAGGAAATTAAAATAATTAAAGGGTATTAATATAAACTGTGGGTGAAACTTCTAGAAAAAGGCGAAGATCAAGTCAATATGATCCTAGCTGTTGTGGGAGTGATGCAGTTCTGCGCAAAGGGTACGCAGAGGCTCTAGTTCAGCGTGATCAGACTCAGATTCTCCTAGTGAGAGGGTGAGATCATTTCACCATTCATTTTGTCCAGTTTCTCTCTGTATCGGATTGCTAGTTGAGCATTCAAGAATTGTACTCAGATTTTCTCCTGTATAATAATAAAACCCTCAGATCTGTCGCACCGGTTTTCCTGCATTGGGTTTTTCCGGGGACATTTGTCCAAAAATAACGATGTCAATTGTGTTTTATTTTCTTTCTTGCTCAGTCTCTTGTTTCTGCATGATATTTAATTAAGTGAACGTTGCAGTGTATGTATTATGATATTTGCTGTAGGAAACTGCAAGTAATTTGTTTAAAGGAATTTAACAAATAGGAGTAATATCATCAGTTGCTGCAGTAGGGATTTTGGTTGAGGAATTTTCACACGGTATCAGAGCTGCAGGTGAAGCAAGAAGAGCAAAGCCGGTAGATCCAGCGTTGAGCAAAAGAGGGAAATTGAAAAGTTGCATGAGGTAGCAGTTCGAAACCCCAGAGGGTTTGCGCAGTTCTTAGTCGGAGGGCTGAAATTTCGAGGCAGTCTCTCTTCAAGAGAGTCGACGGAGAGAAGAGTTTCCAAATCGAATTTTTGTTGGGGCAGAGGGAGTAGTGCTGAAGCCTCAACGTGAGGAGAGTTGGTGGGATGCATATTTTTCTACAAGTGGTTTGTTGGGCAGAAAATCGTCAAAAGAAAGAGGAGAAGCACGACTGAGGGAATTTCTTCCTCAGAGAATTCCTAGCCAAGGAATTCGAATTCTCTAGAGCTGAGCAATAGCAAGGGGTAGCAGTTTTACTAGCTCCAGCAGGGAGTGCGTAGGCTAGCCCAACAACAGAACAGAGGAGAGAGGTGGTCATTTAACTTCCTATTTTTGGCAGAAATGGCAACCAGTGGCTTGAGGGATCAGAACAGGTTGGATGGGGCATCCAACTACGTCATCTGGAAGGTAAGAATGTCGTTCCTTCTAGATGAGCCTGCCCTCAAGATGTACATCGACATCGTGGTGGCTGTCCCTACAAATGCAGATTTGTTGAAGAAATACAAGGTTGAGATGGTGAAGGCGAAAAGAATGATCCTTGACGGAGTGAAGGATCATGTGGTCTATCACATTGCTAGCAAAGGGACTGCTAAGGAGATGTGGGACGCTTTGTCTACATTGTATCAGGGATCTTTCGAGCACTGGAAGATGTACCTTTCTGATCAAATGCAGAAGGGGGAGCGTGTGGATCCATTCTTCACAAAGCTTCAGGATACCCATGATGAATTGTCTGTTGTGAGGCATACACCTCAAGATTCAGAGTTGGTTAGACTGACCCTCGATTCTGTCTCATATGAGCAGCAAGTCTTTGTTCAGAGTATCCTAGGCAGAGCAACTTTGCTGAATTGGGATGAGATGTGCATTACTCTAAAACAAGAGGAGCTGAGGAGGGATTTAGTCAAGGTTAAACTTGACGGAAGCAATAGTAGTGGTTCGAAGCTCAAGGAGGAGGAGAGTGCAGCCCTTGCATCGAAGGGACAGTAGGAGCAACAGAGACATAAGAAGGACGTTTCGAAGAGCAAGTGTTTCGGGTGTGGTGAGATGGGTCACTACGTTACACAATGTCCTCACAGGAAAAAGGATAAGAATGAGAAACATGATCCGAACGCTGCGCTCGCGAAGATCGAGAAAGAGGAGTTCGCCATGACAGGCGAGATACCTCCAGGAGGGAGGTGGGTTGATTTGGAGTTATAGTTTGAAAGAGCCACAGATGGGCAGGGTCCTTGAGGAGCCCACCTCTTGGATCAATTCCTTGCTACGAGAGCCCAAATCAGAAGTAGCAGGATGGACTAGTATCGGATGGTGCCGAGGAGTGTCAGAGAGAGTTGCTGTGGCTAGGAGCGCCAGAGACTGAACAATGCAGAGCAGAGTTGGCAACAGTGCAGATGGCACAGAGCAGAGGTAAGCAGCGACGCAGTAGATTTAGAGGGTCAACGTAGAGACTAGCAGCAGTCAGGCTTCAACATTCACGTGGTATCATACTGAACACAGTTAGTTAAGTAATTTGGGATGTTTTTCTGTTGCTGATGGAGTAGCAACAACAATTTGCAGTGCAATGGTAGTTGGCAGTGGTAGTGCTAGCAGCAGCACATATGCAACACTTGAGAGGGAGTTGTAGTATGGATGCAGTGTTGACAGTGGCAATGTCAACAACAATACAATTATAGCAACAACGCAGTAGTTGGTGGACAACATGTCAGACATCACCAACGCAGAGGGCAACGTTATGAAGTCAGCGTGATGTTTCAGTGGGAGGCATTGCTAGAGCACATTCATCACTAAGAGGGAGTGTTGATTTCTGGTAGCATCAGATGTGCTCTAAGTCTCAAAATTTACAGGGAGGCTTAGACACATGCATTCTCCAATACCCAAAAATCGTTTTGGGAAATTCCACCCAGAGACAGGGAAATTAAAATAATTAAAGGGTATTAATATAAACTGTGGGTGCAACTTCTAGAAGAAGGCGGAGATCAAGTCAATATGATCCTAGCCATTGATTAGGATCTAATCTGGGCCGTTGATTGATCAACGAGAGGATTATAAGAGGAAGCTTGATGGCTGCACTTGGAGAACACATTGAGTGAGTTCAGAAGATCGAATTTTTGAAGCAGAGTAGTTGCTGGAGAGAGATTTGAAATGAGCTTTTGCAGTGAGGGGCAATGAGTATCTAGAGGAAGGAAGTTTTCATGGGTCGGAGAGTACGAGGTAGAGAGAGGGCATAATGACGCCCAGAGAGAGGCATATGCTGGCCCACACAGAGCTGATGCAGTGGCAGCGCAGGCCATAGAGGGAGATAGAATTCCTGTTGAGGAAATCGAGTTTTAGTAGACACAGAGAGTTTAGGGTGTGAGACCGGGAGGCAGAGATTCAGATTATCCAAGAGAAGGAGCAACGTGATACCCATCAGAGGTGACGTAGGAACTGCGTGGGATTGACACAGTTTTGCACAGAGGCTCCAATTTAGCGTGATCAGACTCAGATTCTCCCAGTGACAGGGTGAGATCTTTTCACCGTTCATTTTGTCCAGTTTCTCTCTATATCGGATTTCTAGTTGAACATCCAAGAATTGTACTCAGATGTCTCCTGCATAATAATAAAACCTTCAGATTTGCTGCACTGGCTTTCCCGCATTGGGTTTGTTCGGGCACATTTGTCCAAAAATAACGGTGTCAATTGTGTTGTATTTTCTTTCTTGCTCAGTCTCTTGTTTCCGCATAATATTTAATTAAGTGAAGGTTGTAGTGTATGTATTACGATATTTACCGTAGGAAACTGCAAGTAATTTGTTGAAAGGAATTTAATTAATAGGAGTAATATCATCAGTTGCTGCAGTAAGGATTCCAGTTGAGGAATTTTCACAGGGACATCCAAAATTTTTACTACAATAAGTATTCCTTTCCCTTTGCAGACATAGTCTTGAATCAAACTTGATGAAACTGAAATCTGAGGACTGATGTTGAAGCGTTGGCACGGATACCAATTTCCTGCAATAAAAATAACAATTGATGTCTGATTTCATCTTTTCTACTCTTTTGGTCTCTTCTAAGTTCATATAGAACAAAGTGAGTATTAATTCAGGGTTTTTCTGGGCTGTTATAAGATTTCCCACTGTGGCCACCTTAAAGGAAAACTTATTAAGCTCTTTAATGAATAAAAAATCCTTTTTCATTTTAAACTTTACGTCCTCTTGGTTATCTTGAAGTTGGCCAAAACATGGTTCCTACCAAATTTAGGATCAATTTTGACCCAAAAAAAATGAGACAATGAGACGATATGATATGAGTGCCCCTTTTCCTGTGTGTGTCAATACATCTGTAATCAGGATCCTATGCTATGTCATTACGTTTGTAATCAGGATGCATTTACAGATTTTTTTGGGTATGCGGGGGTACGCAGAGGTACCCTGCACTACTGTGGGGCATGGGGCATAACAAAGTATTTATATAGATTGGTTTCCAGATTATGGGTATGGGCACAGCTATGAAGAATCCTACCCCTGGGTATGTGTACCCAATTCAATTCTCTTGTTGGTACCATGTTGCTTATGTCCTCACTGAAGTGAACTCCATAAATAGGCATTAACATTAACATAATTTTTTTTGGGCTAGAAATTGCTTTCAGACAGATCTCAAGGGGCTGCACTGCATAGGATGAACTTCCTTTGACTTGAATGCCAGGTATGTTGAGTATGCATGCTGCCAGAGCCCACTGTGACATGCAGCTAGCTTCTCATGCCTTCTCAACATTCCCAGTGAAATCACTTTTCTTTGTCCCTTTGTTTCTTGGATCCTCTACTTCATGCCAAATGGATTTCAAGCATTTACCTCACCAGTGTTTGTTAGCTTCTCTTTGATTGGCATAGTCTAAAGCAGATTTCACATGTTTGTGTTAAAAGTATTTCCTTTTTAAATTGAAGTTGTGAATAAGGATTACTTATCTGTCAGTTCTCTGTTTATATAGTTGTCAGAAAGACAGTATTCAAATCAAGAACTTTGTATTGCAATGTTCTTTTCCCAGTTGCAGGAAATTTCTTCGTAGATTTCCTCCATAGCTAAAGACATGCATCACTGCTCTTGCAGTGCCAACTAGTTTACCAATGCACCTTTTTTTAATTCGTGTATTTTGAAAGAGCATTGACTGATACAATGATTTTTTATTCCTTTTACCTGTCATTGATAATTTGATAGTATTCTATAGAGAGTACAGGCCATCATTTAGATCATCCACATTTCTTGGGTTCTTTTTAAAAAGTCACTTTCCTAATAAAAGTTCAGAGACTTTATCCATTCATATCAGCATTACTGAGGAGAGACCAATCACCATATTCAGTACTCGAAGTGAGGAGAGAGACCCATAGATCCATTTTAACATATTGTTTGATTGTGGTATTTGTAATGTGATAACTCTTGTTAATTCGTGTATTTGGTTGATCTGTTGATTTTTTATTCCCTTTACCGGTCGTTGATAATTTGATACTATAGAGAGTGCAGGCCATCATTTCGATCATTCACATTTCTTGGGTTCTTTCTGAAAAGACATTCCTAATAAAAATCCAGAGACTTTATCCATTCATATCAGCACTACTGATGAGAGACCAATCACCATACTCAGTACTTGAATTGAGGAGAGAAAGATCCATAGATCCATTTTAACCTGGAATCTGTTATGAAGTGAGAGGTACCACCGGCTCATAACAGGTTCAATGCTTCTATCCCATAATATAGGGGCGTAACATTGATGATATTCAATGCTATCATTTACATCATTGACATTCATAGGGCTGTTTTTGAAAAGCCACATTCCTAATAAAAACTTCAGAGAGTTTATCCCTCACATATAAGTTAGATCTATCTTAACATGCGATCTGTTATGAGGTGAGAGATACTAAGGGCCCATAAGAGGTGCGATACACATATTCCATTTAACAATGATAGTATTCCGCAGAGAGTGTAGTTTATCATTTAGATCACTGACATTCTTAGTTTTTTTTTTCTTATCTGAAAATTCACTTTCTAATGAAAACTCTCACAGATTTTATCCAAGTGGGGAGAGACCAATTACCATAGTCGTACTCAAAGTGAGGAGAGAGATCTCCAACTTGTTGACAAAGGTGGGAATAATTCTGAACCAATATTATCTTCAAAATTAGATCTTAAATTTAATTCTCCTCCCTTGACATGATCTAAGCACATTCATATCAATGAAATCAACTTCAAAATGAGATCTAAAAACTGCTGTCTTTCCTACTGACAGTTTTTGTAGTCCATGCGGATTGTTGCAAAGGCACTTCTGGTAATTTTTACGATGTAATTGTTATTCCTGGACTGAATTGATTGTTGAACAATGCTTTTTTTTGTGCTATTTTTTTTTTTTGTAAAATCTCTCACTGAAGTTTTATGTTGGCAACAGAAACAGTGGAAAATTACATAACCTAAGCTTGAAATTATTCATGTTCTTGGATTCGATGTTGACTATGATTCTCATCTATATATTTGGTACAGATCTACGTGTCTTCTTGTGTGTGTGGACAGTGGGAATCATAAAGGCCGTTAATCATGAAGGGGACCATAATGTCAGAGGTCTCCTGGTATAGATGGCATTCAAATGAAACCTGATAATTTGTTGAACCATTATCAATCAATGTAGGTAATCTGTACTAAAGGTCAATAAGGGGTTTTTCAATTTTGATCTCTGAGTTTGGAGATTGATATTTGACAGAGGATTGGAGGCCTTTTGCCCTGTTGAATCTGTCATGCAAAATTCTAGAAAAAGCTCTTGCATAATGCATTAATACCAGTGATTATATTGGCCATTAATAACCTAGGAGGTGTTATCTAGGGCAGATCTAAGTGTTGAACAACCTGTTTTCGGTTTGGGAAGCAAGATATTAGCCCAAAAATTTAGCCTAAAATATGGGAAGTGAGGGAAAGAAGATTTGATAATATTAGTAGGAGGCCCACTGATTTTGAATGAGACATAATTCTTTAGCATGTATTCTTGTATGTTTGTTTCCAGAGGAACACAGGTGAAAACCAATTAAGGTGTTTTTTGAATGAAGATAATTTACCAGGCAAGTGTCAGTCAAGCCTTTTGAATAACAAGTCATTGGGTTTCTTCTCAGAGAAAAAGTGAAAGGATAGACCACTACCTCAAACTTTTATGAGAAGGATGGATCATGCAGGGAATAGTGGCAGGAGCAACCTCCATCAGTTTCTGCTATGTTGGCGTCCAATTTTTAATGTTTATGGGTGGGGGGCAGATGCAAGGGAAGGGTTTCTGGTTGATGATGATGTTGGCTTATTTGGTAGCAGTAAAGTTATGGCTGGCATAAAAACTTAAGTTAAGATTGCCCACTTTGAAGTTATTACTGTGTTCACAGTTGTATAACAAAGAAGTTCACCTAAACTGTTGGGACATTCTTTCATCAGAGGCTGTGGCAGCTTTCTGTATTCTTTCCATTCATACTAATTTGAATCCTGCTCAACTTCCAAATTTGCATGCTGAAGGCTTTTAATATTGACTATCAATTAGCTCCTCGTTACATTCCATTAAGATTGAACTTAGTATTCTCCAGCAAGAATGGCATTTTGGATGGTTTATTATGATTTTATCTTTGTTGGCATCACATAATGCCTTATGTTTTTGACAGTTATAAATATCTGGAATCCACTAAGTGGTACAGTTATCTGTATTTATTTCCTTTTAACTCATCTTTAGATCTACTGTCTTGGACATTATAAATTGTTGATATTGCTTGCCTGCTAGAGTAGCATTTCTGATTACTCATTTAATCCTATAGAAATCCTCTGGTGGTCTGAATGTCTGTCTCACATTTAGAATTCTGGTTATTTTCAATCCAAATTGCTGAAATACCATAATAAGTGGCTTTGTCGGCACCTTAAAGACACACATTGCTGAAATACCATAATAAGTGGCTTTGTTGGCACCTTAAAGACACGCATGGAGACTCTTCTTGTTGAGAAGAGTTGTCTTTGTAATGACTAGACATGTTTCTAAAGAACAAATATATTAAGTGTCTGGCTTTAAGTGTCTTGTTCTTCAACTTCTGTAGGTTCTTATTTGGTTTATTGAATATTCTTCCCCATCAAAAGTTTATCTCATAAAACTTTCTTATTTGTTTTCATCAAGCTATAAAAACAAGTTGGCATCTGTTTCTTTCTACTAGAAACCTGAAGTTTAAATTTTTTGCTATATGCATGATTGAGGCCTCTAACTATTGAGCACTTTTTTCAGGTGGTCAGTAAAGAAGATTCTGCAAAGGAATTTACCTTCAATATATGTACCTTCTAGTTTTTTGGGTGCCATACAAACCTGGAATTAAAAGCAATAGGGCTGAGGCCATCCTCTTTCTCTACATAAAGCCTGCTGCCCTTAACTGGATGAACTGTTATGTCAAAAGGAAGTATCATTCCAATTGGTAGTCTTACTGACCAAGTTAAACAGCGCTGTAAAGACAATAGGATAGAGAGTCATTAAACAGCACTGTAAAAACTGGGTCTCATATCTGTTCCTTTCTAATAGAAATCTGGAAAGTCTAACTTTTTGCTATATCCATAACTTAGGCCTCTAACCAGCAAGAAATCTTGCACTTCCTTAGCAAAGAAGGTTCTCTGAATGATAATGCCACCATTATCTAATGGATATCTTTGTTTGCAAACCTTCCTAGTATCTTTGGGTTCCATTACATGGTTTGATAGCTGTAATCATAAGTGATAGCACTGAAGCATCATCTAGGTATGAACTTGATTTGCATATCAAATTTGTCAGACAGATGCAGCTTTTTGGAATGAAACTCAGAACTTGTCATCACGAAAGGAATAAGATTAGCTGGACTTCATGGAGAGAGAGGTATGCCCAGGACTATAATTGTACTGTGATTTGCTAAAGAAGATGAAATGAGATTATGGTATATCAGAGTAGGAGCATGACGGAAGGAAAAGATATAGCTGTCAAAGGTGTGCTCATTGTTCTCCAAACTGTGAACTTTTCATGCTATATCTTTTCCTTCTTGCAATTTTCCCAATGATGACCAATCCAAAGAGCACTTGCCGAATCTTCTGCCTAAACATGTATTGGTCACTTGGTTTTTGATGTCCTTCAACCACTTATTTTATTGTGATAAAGAATGACATTCTTACATTGCTTTCTCTGGCCCAAATTGATATCAAATCTACACAATTGAGCCTGACAGATAATCAAGGGAAACTGCTCTCTGGATCTTTCCAGAGAGCAGGAGCATGGCATAAATAACAGATATAACAGTAAAAGTGCCAGAAGGAAAAGATATAGCAGTCAAAGTGCACTCATTGTTCCCCAAACACTGAGCTTTTACTGCTATATATTTTCCTTCTTGCAATTTTACCAATGATCACCAATGCAAAGAACACTCGCCCAATCTTATGATTAAACATGCATTTGTCACTTGGTTTCTAATGTCCTCCAACCACTCATTTTATTGTGATCAATGATGGCATTGTTACGTTTCTCTTTCTACTGCTCAAGTTGAAATGCAAAATTTACACAATCGAGCTTGACAGATAGTGAAGCAAATCTCCTCTGTTTCATTCCAGTGTGACTGGAGTGGGGCAGGTTGGAGCTGTTGTCACCCCACTCCATGTCTTCCCCGTTCTAATTTGTTCACGGGGCATCTGAGTTGACCCAAAGATATGGAGTGGGGTGACATATCTCCAACTTCCCCATGTAAGGAGAACAGTACTGGACAGGCGGTATGGGTTGTGTAGTTTGCAGAGGAGCTGAGGACAGCACTGCCATAATCAAAATCAGGAGATCTTCAAATGGGTTCTGGTAAGCATCGATATCTCAAGCTTTTTAATATGCCATTAAATACTCATATCTGGCATTTAATTATTTCTAACATTCAAATGAAGAAGAGAAAAGCATATAGAAAAATAAACAGAGAAAAACACATACATTGTACGTTTTGATAAAAGCAACGTGAAATTTTTTAAGTTACAAAGAAACAATTTTCCTACCCACATTTCCATGTTTCCATAAATGCATTGAAAAATATATCCGTATGTTTTATATGTTACAACAATGAAGGATTTTCTAAGGTCCTTGTTTCTATATAAACCTGGAAAAACATGGTAATATGTTTCTCTATGTTCCATATGAACAAAGAAACGTATAGTCATGTTTCGCGAACAAAATACTCCTATGGAGGAATCGTGCTTGTCCAGAAAAGCAGGGTCGTTTTTTTTGTATGTTCCATAAAAACAAAGAAATGCATATTTATATTATGTGAACAAAATATTCTTAAGGATGGACTCATGATTTCATATAATGCAAGAGAAGTATAGTATATCATATGTTTTTTTTTTTAAATGGTAATCTATTTTTAAACATTATTTCAATGTAGAGAAGTTCTATTTTGCCCATTGTTCTTCTCTAGTTCCTTCATACAAAATTAAATTGCAACTTTTTCTTTTTATACTTGGTTCTTATTTTTTTATGTTTAAATTATTAAAACTACTTATTTTGAGATCAGTTTATTTTGATATAATAATAAGAAGAATCGATCGAAGGGTTTTCCCATCTTGGGGTTTTTCCTTGACATTCACCAAATTTGGTGTCCTCTTGTCTTGGCTTGTCTTCTACATTTTGTTATTCATGTTCTATCTACACTTCTTGTCAATGTGATTTATGGTTAATGTGATTGCTATTAGAAAACTAAATTGGAAATTGTTATTGGGTTGCTAAAGGAACATTGAAGTAATTGTGCAAAGCATAGAACATACCATTGTTAGCTAAAATTAACACGGTATTAGAGCACAAGTGAAGACAAAGATCAAGCAAGAGAGAGAAAAACAATCATTAAGAGAGATTTGTTGGACAAGAACAAGTCTTAATGGCTTCTACATCATAGTTCAAGATTGAGGATAAGCTCAACGACAAATCTGACTATCATGCATGGAACATGACTTTGGAGGAGCATGGAGTATTGGACTATGTGTAGGGAAAAGTGGTGGAGCCTCCGTCTAATGCACCAACTGTTGCTACATTCAAAAGCATTTTGTTGCCTATATTTCTGATTTGTGAACTTCTAGGGAGATATATGATACGCTAGTTGGGATGTTCAAAGTGAACAGTGCAAATTGAATCCTCTCTCTCAAAAGCAAGTTGAGGGACACATCAAGATGGAGAAAGGGGAGTTTATCTAATCCTACTTCACGAGAATATGTCAAATCAAGAATGACCTATTATGTATTGGAGAAGTTACTGCTGACATAGAGCTCACTCTCATTGCACTTGGGGGTCTTTCAAGAGCATGGGATGTGTTTAACACCACTATTCTCAACTATGACATGATTCCTAGTTTCGATGAATTATTGGCTAGATGCCTTAAGAGGAGACGAGGATGATGGAGAGAGACAAGCCTTCAAATGGAAATGAACCTATTGCTTTCTCTGCTCATTTAAAGAAGAAAAATAATGATGGTCCAAGGAGACAGGGTTAAGAGTTCAAACAGGGATTCAAAGAAGGAAGAAAAGGAAGAAAAGGAAGGTGCTTCAATTGCAAAAGGTTCGACCACTATGCTAGAGAGTGTCCTCACAAGAAGAATTCTCTAAGGGATGATGACAACAACAAAAACAACAACAACAAGGCAATGGAAATCAAAGGAATAACAGGTTCAAAAATAAAGGAAAAAGGAATGCTCCCATTGCTTGATATGGAAATGGTCGAACTCTCAAAAGATCGAGAAACTCCAGGTATGAGGAAAGTAATGTTGTAGAAAAACAAAAGAAATTTTATCTTATTTCCGCTCTATCTACTACCTCTCCTTTAGATACTTTGGATCATTGGTTGATTGGTAGTGGAGCCTCAAGGCACTTCACTGGGTACAAAGAGGCCCTCTCAAATTTGATTGAAAAGAAGATTAATTTGGAGATCATACTTGGAGATAATGCCACCTACCCCTGAAATGGATAGCTACTGACACTTTTCACTTGAATCAAGGTCAAACCATTCATCTACAAGAAGTATTGTATGTACCTGATTTAAAGAAGAACTTGGTGTCTATTTCTATGATGGAATATAAAAGCTTCAAGGTAGCATTCATTGATGGAAAGGTACGTATTTGACAAAGAAACCCTAAAGATGCATTCACACTTAGATGTAGGGTTGATGGTCTCTATCAAGTTGGAGGAATTCCTTTGGGAACCTTGACGTGTGATGATTCACTTCAATCTGAGCTATGGTATCAAAGGTTCACCCACTTACATTACAACGCCTTACTTGGGGTAAGCAAGATGGTCACAGGTATGCCTGATTTCAACATGAATCATGGAGGAGTTTGTTAGGGTTGTCCAGTTGGGAAACTTACAAGGGGGCCATTCCCTTCAAGTGAAAACCAAACTACTGATATTCTTCAATTGGTCCATTCTGACTTATCTGGTATGTTGCCCGTAACATTATTGGGAGGATACTTATACTATGCATTTTTGCGGATGACTTCTCTCACAAAACATGGATCTTTTTCTTGAAGAAGGATGAAGTGTTCAAATGCTTATGTTCTTTCAAATCCTTGATGGAGAATCAAACAGGGAAGAAGAACAAAATATTGAGGACCGACAATGGAATCGAATATGAATCAAATGAATTCAATGACTATTGCAGATAGGCTGACATTAAGAGGAAGACAACTGTTCCATACACTCCTGAGCAAAATGGAGTTGTTGAAAGGAAGAATTGAACAATTATGGAAGCCACATGTGTCATGCTCCATGATCAAGGTCCACTGAATTTCTTATGGGGAGGAGCTGCCAACACTGTCGTTTATGTTCAAAATAGGAGCACGCATCAAGCACTAGATTTCAAGACACTCGAAGAAGTTTTCACTGGTAAGAAACCTAATATTTCTCATTTTAGAATATTTGGTTGTCCCCTATATTTTCATGTTCCTAAAGAGAAAAGAAACAAGTTGGAAGCATCTGGGAAAAAAAGAATATTTGTGGGCTACAGTGAAAATTCAAAGGCATATAGAATTTATGTGCCTGGTCAAAGAGATGTGGAAGTAAGCCATGATGTCAGCTTCGATGAAGACACTGCCCTTGGGAAAGCCAAAGATCTCGCCATTCCAAGGAAGGATAATGATGATGTTGCAGAAAAACAGGATTAATCTTCGACAGATGAGCCGATGCCCAATATTGAAGACCTGATGGATCCCATTGATCCACCTCCTAGTGATCCCTCTACCTCAAGGAAAAGATGTTTGTGGCTCAAAGATACTCTCGAAGATGTTGAAATACAGATTGCTCCAAGAGGGACATTTCGTGAAAGTAAGAAGTCGAACATATATCAAGGGTACTTAGTTGCTATGAGTGCTATTGTTCAAACTGAGCCATGAGAGTATGAATCTTTCATGAAAAATGATGTCTGGGATGTGGTGCCTAAACCGAAGGACAAGCCCGTAGTCACCTCAAAATGGCTATACAAAATCAACTATGGAGCAAATTGGAGTGTTGATAAATTCAAGGTCAAGTTCATTGCTTGAGGCTTCTCTCAAAAGGAAGGAGTGGAATATGACGAGATATTTGCACCAGTTGCCCGATATGCCAGTATCTAGTCTATTATTGCTCTTGTTGTCAATCAAGGATGGAGCTTACATCAAATGGACATTAAGACTACTTTTTTGCATGGCTCGCTTAAGGAGGAAGTCTACTTGGAGCAACCTTAGGGGTTCAAAATGCAAGATCAAAGGACACACACATGCAGGTTGAAGAAAGCCCTCTATGGGTTGAAACAATCCCCTAGGGCTTGGTATGAGAGGATTGATAGCTATCCTATGAAGTTGGGATTTACGATGAGTGATGTTGATCCTACACTATACTTCAAGGTTGAAAAGGACAAGCCTTTAATTTGGTCCTTTATGTAGATGATCTCTTTCTGACAGGTGTAAACCCTCTCATTTATCAATGCAAGAGGGAGTTGGCTTCTGAGTTCGAGATGAAGAACCTAGAACTGATGCACTACTTCCTAGGTTTGGACGTCTGGAAAAATCCAGGTGAGATTTTCCTTTCTCAAGGAAAATACATTGTGAAGCTGCTCGAGAGATGTGGGATGGTGGATTGCAAGTTTGTTTCTACTCCAATGGAACTCAACTTTAAGAAGCTATGTGGAAATGTTGTTGGGCCTGAATTGGCAAACCCTTTTGAATATAAACAACTTGTGGGGGCCCTGATGTTTTTGGTAAACTCTTGTTCAGACATATGCTTCGCTGTGAATACGTTGTCAATTTATGGTCGAGCCTCATCACATCCACTGGATTGTTGTTAAGAATCTCTTGAGATATATATGTGGCACAATCATCTATGGACTGAGATATATTACTGGGAATTTAAGGCTACATGGATATTCTGACGTTGACTCGGCTAGAAATGTGGTATATAGAAAGAGCATGTCAGGATGCTGCTTCTGATTAGGATCTGCTTCAATTTCTTGGATGAGTTGGAAGGAGAAATCAATTACTTTAAGCATCATCGAGGCCAAATACATTGCAACTAGTATGGCCTATTGTGAAGCTGTTTGGTTGAGGAATCTCTTTAGTGAGCTACTATTCGAGCATGTTGGAAACACTGAGAGGGGGGGTGAATCAATATTTCTTTTTTTTCGACTAATGTTTTACCAATTAAAACATTTATATCCAGAACATAAGATGAACAACAAGAATAAATGCTTTTATTAATATAATCTTTGCAGTAAAATAGAAACAATATAAAGTGGTTGCAATCAGTTGCCAAGCACCAACTTGGACTTTTGTGAGGCTCCAACCTCTAGAGCTCCAACTCTATTTCGCCAAGGCACCAATCTTGGACTTAGGAGCACTAACTCCCAAGGACTTCAATCCTTCCAGTTCCTGGGACATCGGTCCCAAGGACACCTAACCTTCCTACTTCTGAGGCACCAATCCCAAGGACTCCAATCCTTCTTACTTCTGAGGCATTAGCCCCAAGGACTCCAATCCTTCTTACTTCTGAGGCACCAACCCCAAGGGTTCCAACCCAATCTTGTCAAAGGCATGTTTGATAGTAATGTTCTGCTCTCAGAACTCTTCTCTACTGCGTTATGTCTGTTTATAGCTTCATTGTAGTCTTCATGCTACAACATCAATGACAACCAGTCTTCTTATGAAGAAGTCTTTACAACTCTTCATATTGTCCACACAGAGTCTCCAATAGCCTTCATGACCTCTGATAATGTCTCCACACAGCTTTAGTGAGTCTACTATTAGCTGCACTAAGCTCTGCATAAGAACCAACTTTCTGTTCAAGCATATGTTCTTACTGTCACAGTGAATGCTTCAGCATGACTGCTTCTATGTTGACTACATCTCCCCTTCGACTGTCTACTGTCTTGTTGGTCCTTCGGCCCTGTTTCTGTTCTGCTGGATCCTCTAGCTGTCTTTGTTTCCTCCTGCTTATTTCGACAACATTCAACACTGCTTGTTCTCTGTTTTTGTATCTTCCTGATGCCTCTGATCGTTGGTTTCCTCTTTCCGCTGGTTTTCTCATCAAAATAGCCAATCATTGTGCATTTTAAACTTCGTGAGTCAAGCTTAGTTCGTTTTTCTTTCGGAACTAAGGCATAACAAACTGACCCAAAAACTATGTTTAACTTGAGGTTTGAAACCAAACCAAGCTTCATAAGGTGTGATTCCATCTAAAGAAGCAGTTGGAGATCTGTTTCTTAAGTAGACGACTGTATGAATTGCTTCCGCCCAATATGTTGGACTTAACCTCTTGAAAGCTAACATGGATCTCGCCATTCCTAACAAAGTGCGATTCATTCTTTCGACTTCTCCATTTTGCTGTGGAGTGTAAACATTAGTAAGATGTCGTCTTATGCCATTTTCACTGCAATAAGTTTTGAATTCATTTGAAGTGAATTCTCCCCCATTATCTGTCCTGAGAGTACCTATCTTTTCTCTGACTTCATTTTCAACAAGTTGGCGAAAAATTTTAAACTTATCAAATGCTTCTGACTTGTTCTTCAAAAAATAAACCCAAGTCATTCTGTTGAAATCATCAATGAATAGTAAGAAATATTTGCATCCACCAAAGGAAGTTTGTAGTGGTCCACAAACATCACTTTGAACTAGTTGTAGCTGCCTGTTTGCACGCCATGAACTTGTTGGAAAACTTTCTCGATTTTGTTTGCCATAAATGCAAGCTTCACATTTTGCATTTTCCCTTTTGAAAGTGGGAAGTCCTTTAACCATTCCTTGTTTATGCAATTGAGAAAGACTCTCAAAATTCAAATGTCCATATCTTACATGCCATAGTCTTATAGGTGAAATACATGTAGTCACTGCCCCTGCAAAATCAGAATGTGTTAAAATTGGCAACCAGGGCAAAACTTCATCATGTGGGTCATCTTATTCATGGTTGATAATATTTTTATTAGATTCCTCTCGTCGAGAGGTGTAGGAATGATATAAAGATCATCCGATTCCGATAAGTATTCATGGAGATATGAATTTATTTTGATTATGGAATTATTATCAAGCCGACCTACAACTCATGTAGGCTCAGAAGCCCAACAGTCACATCTATTCACCCACCAACGTTGTTTATAAATAT
>APFE030229805.1:2797-50932 GCA_000404065.3 Pinus taeda
TTCAAATTGATGAAAAGGAAAAACATTTTGAAAAGTTAGAAGGTGAAATTGTTGCTCATAGAAAAGAGATTGAGAAAACAAAAGCTATTAATCTTAAGTTTGTCAAAGGATCTGAAACTCTGGATGAGATTATCAATGTACAACGTTCTCCTCTAAACAAGACAGGTTTGGGCTATAATGGAGAAACTTCTCAAGCATCCACTTCAAGAAGTTATCTTGATGCAGCAAAAAGGAGTGAGCAAAAGCACAATGAAGACTATCAGGTAAAGCAGGGACAAATTGCAAACAAAGGCTATCAGGGGCAATCTGTTTTAAGAGTGAACAAAAGTTGCAACCAGCCACAGGTAAGGTCTTCTCATTTTGGTTCAAGAATGGATAACAATAGAGATTACAATCACTTGGCCGGTAGATTTGATGGCTGCAGAAGTTTATTCAATGGACAATGTTTCTCTTGTCATAACTTTGGTCACAAAGCAGCTCAATGTGTTGCATATAAAACAATCATGACTAGAGAAGCTCAAAAACAAAAGAATATGACCGGAATTACAAAAGGGACCTATAACAACTTTTCGGCTCTTGAAAATGAAGTTGAATGTTCTATTTGCAATAACTTTGGTCATGAAGATTTTGAATGCAGGAGTAGGTTTCAGCAGAAAGAGGAACAAGCCTCAAGCACCAAAACATGGAGAATAAAGGAACCACAAACAAAAAGATGTGGGATAGCATTTTATGCAGAGGGACAAGAAAATCTATGGTACATTCAGCAATACTGAATCTGAGACACACAATTGTATTGTGCTCTTTTCCTTCCGATCTAACTTCTTCCACTCTTCATCGAACACTCTCATTGGTTTAGTACCCAGATCTACCGTGATCCACTGATATTTATCCACCAACATATCCTCCATCTTGAGTTTCCACAACTCAAAATTCTGACCATTAAATTTCTCGATCTCTATCTTTCCACTGCTCGCCATCTTCTTTTACCACTAGAATCGATCTCCCAGATCTCCCACTGAATAGGGTCTACCACAGGCTCGAGCGAAACCCCTCAGCAACAAAGGTGTCCCCTTGAAGCCAAAACAACTCCGATACCAAATGTAGGTTTTAACCCCGTACAGAAATTACCTGTATACAAATTCTAAAACACAGAAAAGAAAAACTGTGAGAGCATAACACATAAAACACATATAACAGAGATTTTCCCCTGGATCCCAAAATCGGGACTACCAACTTGAATTTTCATTATGTTCCTTTCAATGTTATAATACATATTTATACATGCCAAAGCATCCAATACCATGGACCGAAAACCATCGCGTCCAAAACCACCTGAAAACCATCACGTCCAAAACCATGTGTGAAAAATCATCTACAAAACCATAGGTAGGTCCGGCCAACCTAAAATAGGGTTCAAAAACAAAATTTTCTGGAGCGCTATCCCGAACCCCATAGAGTGGGGTTACCTGCACCCCTCAAAATCCTTGTGACCCCTCTCGCTACGCAATCGGCGCAACAAAGGGGGGGCTCCGCCCCCATTCTAACCCCCCAGTTAACTACGTGGGCTAGTCGTGGAAAGAATATAACACAACCCAACAATGTTTAAGTCAAATTTTTGCAATATTATTATAAATACTTCGCATTTTGTGGTTGCGGAGCGCGAAGGTGTTATGTGTTACAAAGGGTAGTCTGTCCTTAGTTTTGTAAAGTAAAGTCGGCTGTAAGAGATTTACCCATGGTCCACGGACCGTGGGATTGTATAAAAGGAGCTAAGCTCTAAGTAGTTAGGAGGTAAAACATGTAAGATAGTCATAGCTTTAGAGCAAGAAGTCTAAGTCTTGGGTTGTAGAGTAGGTATAGGCCTTGCAGCTGAGTGCATAGAGGCCTAGGGTAGAAGTCTGCAGCTGAGTGCGTGGACCCCTGCAGCTGTGCGTGCAAGGTGGACAGAGTCTATAAACACTGGGAAGATATTAATAAAAGGAGTTATTATACAATTTTTGTGTCTTTGTTCTGTTGATGCATTTGGATAAATTTATGTATGATTTTCCTGTATTATGCTTATACGATGCACAAATAAATGCCACTACATTGAATAATTGAATGCAATTATAAATATCTTCTTGCGAGGTGACGACTTTAAGTAGTTGACAAGATAAGAAAGTCACTTAGGGTAATTGAGGAATCTGCACGGCGTGTTGCCATAATAGCACGAAAGTACTTGAGCCCCAAGTTAGGGTTGTGCAGAGGTTGATCGTATACTTTTGTGAAGGTATTGAAAGCCGGAATAGAGAGTTTGTCTTACAAGCCCTAGAACGGGACCACCTGTGTGAAGGCAGGGTTAGAAGAATTCAAAAGACATCAAAACCATCTCAGGGTGTGGAAACTTGGTTCCAACATCCCCCCATACTGCTTCAGGTGAGACTTTGGTCCATGCTCCGCGGGCTAATGCCGAAGGGGCCAGTGATGTAGGGATTTGTTTGGCTAACTAATGTTGAACCTAGGTCAGGGCCCCTCAAGCCAATAGTCCCAATTGATAAACCATGTTTAGATAACAATAAATTGTATGATAAATTCATGCAACGATATTATGGATTTTGCATACACATATTACGACTCTATTTTGTGCATCCATAAAACTATGAGAACATATATTTCTAAGAATCCACATATATATCTCTAACGATATTTGTTTGAATGTATAAATGTATGTACTATGAACTGAAAATATAATCCTTTGATTTTGGAAAGAACTTTGTACTTTAGTAGTATTAGTAATATAAAACTTTGTTGTCCATGACCTAAAGTTGTAATGCATGCTTGTTCTATGTATTTCCTATTTTAATTTTTTAAGCTCAATCTCATAAGACTTTCTAATAGTTTTCACCAAGCCAAGAGATCCCCCTAAGTGAGGAGTGCATTGCTTCTTATTCTTTTATGATATGTATTTTATTTATTTATTTCAGTTGTGTGAGTTTATTTAAATTAAACACTTTATTTTTGGTTACTTATAGCTTGTATGCACAATGAGAGTATTCACAAGAAAGACTAACTGAAATAATTATAGAACCAAATGATAAATTTTGTAGTTGTCTTATAACAAGAAATATTTAGAAGTTGATGATTTAGAAGTGTTTGGGATCATCACTATGTTCATTTCATTGAATTTGCATTTACTCTATTTGTGTAGCTTAAGGATAGATATCTTTTAAAGAAATTATATATATTAGTTTAGAAACTAAATCCTATGTGTATTTTGCATAACACTTCATAAGTTTAAAAACTCATATTAATGATTAAATGTAACAGAATTCTAGGACCAAAAGAATTAACCTACATTTTTGCATTATTACCAAAATAATTAACCTATATTTTTGCATTATTACCAGGGAAGTGTCAAAAGTAGTTAGTTTCTAGTTGTAGTGCATGCATGTTCTATGCATTTCCTATTTTAATTTTATAAGCTCAATCTCATAATACTTTTCCCACAATGTTCACCAAGCTAGGAAGGCCCATTAAGTGAGGAGTGTTCTGTGTCTTGTTCTTTTAAGTTATGTATTTATTTATTTATTTCAATTATCAGAGTTCATTTAATTTGATTCTTTATATATTGTTACTTACAACTTGTATTCACAATGAGAACCAAATGATAAATTTTATAACTGTCTTGTAGTAAGAAATCTTTAGAAGTTGATGGCTTACAAGTCTTTAGAATCATCACTATACTCATTTCTTTGATTTTTTTTTTACTTTGTTTATGTAGTTAAGCTCTATTTTCATAGCTAAATGATAGATATATTTTAAAGAAATGTTTTATAGTTAGTTTAAAAACTAAATCATTAATATATATTTTGCATAACACTTCATAAATTTACAAACTTAGATTGATGATTAAATGTAATGGAATTCTAGAATCAAAAGAATTGTCCGACACATGACATGCACATGGTGTGTGGTTAAAACGATTATGCTTTCTATCTAATGTCTGTGGTGTGTAGTTAAAATGATTATGCATTCCCTCTTGTGTTTATGGTGTGAATCTTAAACAATACTATCACATTGTTCAATCAAATTAATTAAGGAGTGTTAAGTGTAAATCATGGTTATGATTTTATTTGACTTCCCTTTTTAATTGGTTTAAATTTAAAAAAAAAAATGTTATATACAAAATTATGAAAATTATTGTTTTTAAAATATATAACTCACATTTTTAAATTTATTTATTTATTGATTGATTTTTTTTATTTATTTATTTATTTATTAATGTTGAAATAATGTGTTTTATATTAACGTTAAATAATAGTATTTAAATCAAATTGCAGTGATTAATTATGTTGCAAGTTGTTTTACTATGAGAGCTTTTAGTGTCGACATTTTGTAATAAATTCTTTCATATATAGAAAATCATACATTGAAATGTGTATAGATTAGTGTTCTATTGATCATATCTCATGTCTTTCAATTGTGAGTTTTACATGTTTAGTACTCTAGTCATGACTATCACATGTTGTTGTTTGCATCTACTCTCTTTAGTGGAGGTCACACCTATAAACTTTGAGATGATACCAATGTAGGAGTTTTGAGTTAGTCATTGGTTCTTTTGCAAAAACTGACATACACAATCATCCTTGTAATTCCAAGACCACACCTTAATTATTGTTCTTAGTAGGTGCGCTTCAAGAACTTTTTGAGCTAGCAAAGATAGTGACTACATGTATTGATGTAACTTTGCCAACAAGAAACTTAGAAAATAATGGTGTCTAATAGGAAAATATATTCAAAATAACATCCTATGGAAAGGGTTGAATCTTGAGATTTAGTCCACATTTTACTAATAAAGATATCCATCTACTCACTCACGAGGTATGTAAAATTGGACAAAGAACAAGGGTGACCAACACTAAAGTGGACATGATTATTTTAAAACACATCTATGACAAAACAAACAAAATAATACCAACAATAAAGGTGATAAAGAATGAAGCAATCAATGTAAAGCCTAGCCATAGCCATTCGTAAGAACAATTCATGTCCACATACCATACACACTCCCTAAAAGATAACCTAAATTATATATATATATATATTATATATATATATATATATATATATAATATATATATAGATAGATATAATAGAAATTGAATTTTAATAGTGTAATTTAAAAAAAAAATAACTAAAAAAATGAAAGTTTATATATATATATATAAAGTAATTAGATAAATTTCATGGGGCAACTCAATTGGTGATCGAAGTGATGTAAAACCATGATAATTAAGAGATTCAAGGTTCAAATCCTCCCTATCTATGGAGAGGAGGATGAGTCATAGACCCCCAAAGGTATAGTGGTAACAACCTGAATCGACCCTAGTTATTGATTCCTCTGGGTTATAAAAAAACAATATAAAACTTTTTTGTGGACTAATTATTACAACGTATGTCATGGAAGCTTATTTAACATCTATAAGCACCACAGTCTTCAATGTATCAAACACATTTCAATTAGTATACTTATTCACCTTTATAATTGGGTACCCACTATATTTAAAATCTTTTTTTACCTTGCTATAAATATATAGTATAGTATAATTATTCATTTTTTTAATTATCTAAAGATATTTTTCACTCAATTTTACTAAAAAAAAATTTAAATAGTAAATTTGAGTTTTGTAATCTAACGTTTATTTAAATATCTAAAAAAAAATTAAACCATTGAATTTAATTTATATATTCAAAAACATATATTAAATAATAAAAATTTACAATCTCATCCAAAAATATTATTGCCATTTTTTTTTCAAATTACACCTCATGTATAATTTTATTTATATTTAAAATTGTGACACTTGGCTTTATGCTCTATGCTCGTCATGCAAAAACCTAACCGAACTCGGTAAGTGTCATGCAAAAGGGTCCAAATTGATGGGAGAACAAGAAGTACTCTCCTTGATATTGAACCTTTACATCTTAAATACAAAGAGTAAAGAATAATAACTACTTTTAACTCAAACTTTTTTATATTAAATTGTGCTCAAGCATGCCAAATGAAATTATCTAGTAACCTTTTGGCATACCCTTCCCGGGATGGGTTTGAAAAAAGTTTTTAAATAAAATTATCTACTAACCTTTTGGCATACCCTTCCCATGATGGGTTTGACAAAAGTTTTTATTAGTCCCCACCATTTGCCATCTGGCAATGGCATGGGATTATAGTAATCGATCTGATGGAATTCACATCAGTTGGTTTTCAGTTTTCAAAGTTTTTTCCTTTCATATTTGTTATTTCCCTTTTCATTTAAGTTTTTTCCTTTCATATTTGTTATTTCCCTTCTCATTCAAATTATTTTTCTTTAATATATGTTTTTTCCTTCCTCATTCAATTTCATCTTCTTATTTGGCCTCTTCTTGAGGGCTGAAGAAGCTAGACTATCACTATTTTATTTGGTCTCTTCTTCCTGAGGCTGAAGAAGCTGGACTATCCTGAGGCTGAAGAAACTGGATTATATGATATTCTGGGCTTATGATATTACGGGCTTAGACAATTCATTTTTTTGAAATGTTTTGCAATATTTTGCACTAGGGAACTAATGTTAACATTATTTTGAGTTTTTTTGGTTGCAGGTAGTTGCATGGATTGGCTATGTTTATTTGGTTTATTGGCTATGTTGCAGGTAGTTGCATGGAGTGCCTAAGGAATTATAGGTGTAGGGATTGGGATTAAAGCCTAAGGGATTACAGGTGTAGGGATTGGGATTACAACCTAAGGGATTACAGGTTACGAGACACGCCACACATATCACCAAACCACCTGGCTCTATGCATATACTGGATCATTTGCATATATTGGATCATTTTTCAAGCACGCCCCGCATGCCACAAAACCACCTGGATCTGTGCATGTACAGGGTCATTTTTCCAATGCTGAGTTTGATGAGTTGACGAGTTGCGCATTAAAACTCTTATACCCTTATAGACCCTCATAGCATCAAATGAGTATGAAGAAATCTGGGATTAGGGTGAATGAAACCTGCAACATGAAGATATTAGCCATACAAATGTTTGTGAAGGAAAAATAAATCACGAACAAAAAATACATAAAATACCTTAAGAGGAAATACCTTCTACTTCTTTTTGCTTCTACCCTAAAAATACATAAGATACCTCAAGAGGAAATACCTTCTGCTTCTTTTGCTTCTACCCTAGTGTTGAAACTCCCTCAAATGCTTTGTTGTTAGAGTAGAAATCAATGCTCAAAACATGTCCCAATTACACGAATACAAAGAAAGCAGAGGCTGACTAGACTAATAATAATCTCGAGGTTATGGAAGGTACTACAAGTAAACTCGTGGCTTATTAAGACCAAGGGACTTTGATTGATACAAAAAGCAAAATAGAGGCTAACCAGATGACTAGGGCTATGGGAGATTATCATGCCAACAAAACTGAGGATGAGCAGAAGAAGAAGTTATGGGCTATGGGAGATAGTATAGTAAAACCCGAGGCTAACCAAAATCCCAAGGTTTACTAGAGTAATGCAAACAAAACCGGGCCTAGTAAAAAACCCGATGTTGTAGTAGATACTGCCAGAAAACCCTTGACTCAGCAAGGACCTAGAGATTGACTAAAAGCCCGCGACTATGGGAGACACTACAAGAAAAACCAAGGCTAATCAAAGCCATGGGTTTGTCTCAAATACCACAAGAAAAACCACGAAATCAAGACTGGCATGCACATACTTGGTTGTTTCCTGATACCCTACTAGTTGTAGACATACACATACCTTGTTTCTAGCTGGCCATTGTCATGGTGCTTTGAATTGGTTGATCTAGTATGGGCGAATGAATTGGTTGTTGTGATAGCCTCAGAGTATGTGGTTCGACATGTTCTTTTTGTGCCCATCTTATCAATGCTTGAACGAGTAACCCCATAGCAAGTCAGTTCTAGTGGTTGTGTTTTAATGGACTTTCCAGTCAGATGATAACGAAGAAGTAGTAAATGCCAGTTGTGAGGCAATTCTAGGTATGTGGGGCAATTTTGGGTATGAGCTAGTAGGAGCTGCTTTCTGAGTTGAATCAAAGATATTAGCATGATGTAACATTACGTGGCCTTCTTTAGGGCTTGCATGCTACGTTATGGAGAGAGAGGGGCAAGGCACATGGCTCTCTACTTTAGGGCTATCATGCACATTATGGAGAGAGAGGCAAGGCACATGGCTCTCATGTAAGGCCCACTTGGTGGATCAATGTTTCTTTTTAAAACTTTATTAAGTTTAAAAAACACTTTAATGAAAATACTACTGTGGATTTCGTAGTTCATGGCATCCTAACTGATTTCTCTGTAACAGCCTCAGAGGCAATGGGTATGTCTCTATTGCTACCTAACTTTTGCTAACTTGTATAATCCCTTAGCCGTGGAGGTCTATAATTCTTCTTAAGGATTCTAAGGTATATAATTCTTCTTAAGTCTTCTAAGGCTAAAACTTTTTTATGGTAAAAAGTGTACATCACTTTTTGAATAAATTTCTTTGATGATCAAGATTCTCAGAACTATAAACTAATTGGATTTCTATGGATTAATGGCCATATAGCTTGCTATTCACGGAACAATATCTGTACATCTACCAAGGCAGATGCACAGTTCACTTCATATCTTGCTTGCATGTTAGTCATTTAGTCATTATTTACCTGGGCTTTTTATTTCTCTGAGACAATTTCTAATGGAAATATTGAAAATCTTACTTTCACCTGTTAGCTAACTGTCAGCTAATTGTTTATTAGAAGCTCACTGGTTTTGCTACAGAATTTAATTTGGTCACTTAGGGTTCTATATTCGCCATCATGGTTTAGTTCCAAATTTTGGCCCATACTCATTGATGTGACAAATAATCTCACCCATCTCCATTTTAACTAAATATTAGCCATATTTTGATCTGCCCATCTCCATTTTGGTCACAGATTTGTCTTTCCATTCACACATTTTAGCATAAAATCAAATGTCCATCTGAATTTAGATGCCTTCTAAGATTCTTTCAATTCAAATTGCAAGACTTTGAGCAGTTGTCTGTTTTTTGCCTCTAATTTAGCGGCATGTTGCAAATGTTAGGTTTATACATTTGTCATTGATCTATCCCCAAGGGTGGTTTTCTATTTGTCATTTGAGCTTATTGTTGTATAAGACCTCGACTTCATCTTTTGGTGTTGAGCTCATTCTACCAACTAATGCAAGTGATCACTATTTTTCTGGTTGATATTTGAGTTGCAGATTCTCAATTTTCTCAGGAATTTATAATTCTATGTCCTGTGCTTACTATCTTCCATGCCCTTTTCCACCAGCCCCACTTTATTCATAATGGTTCAAAAATTCGTTGAAGGGAATCTGAACATTTTCGCAGTAGTGGAACTAGAGGGACAGATGCAGGACAACAACCAAGAAGATGGCTCTAACACATTTCCAAATAGAAAAGAAAGTGTAGCGTTGGACAGTGACGCCAGTACTCCTCGAAGCAAAGTTGCAAATGTCGAAAACATTTGATTATTTTCTGATTCAATCCTCAAGCTTTAGAAGGCAAAGATGGATATGTACAAGGACTTAGAATGCTTGAGGCACTCAGAATGCTTGAGGGCAGAGATAGAGGTTAAGAGAGGTGAGATGGAACTCAAGTGCACAGACATCATAGCCAATACTCAATTACAGATAACCAGATTATTGTACACGTGTTGCAACAACATCATCTCCATTAGGTGGTCCTTCTCCTTGCATGCAGGAGTGAGAAGCATAAGGTGAGCATAACGAGTCAGGAAACCTACATATTTTCCAAATGCATGGATTAGACATGAGGATTTTTTATTTCTCACACCCTTGTAACTGTCTCAAGAGCCTCTTAGTTTAACGAACTCAACCCCTCTATGAACTCTCACAACTGCATTTCCTTTTTGGTTTCTTTGATATATGAATACATACCATGTGTATCTAAGGAATGTAATTTTTACTCATTTCTACGAATGAAATTACAGGTTTATTTCTGTGATGAATAAAACTGTGTGAAGAGCCCAAAAATTGAATTTGACCAATTTTTTTTTTAATGTTCTATGCAATAGATTGTTTAATAATTGTTGTCATGGATTCACGTTTGCTACTTCTAAGTATAGGTGTCGTGGATTCACCTTTGCTACTTCTTAAGTAGAGGTGTCATGGATTCACCTTTGCTACCATATTTGTTGGGACCATTTGGCAAAAAAGATGTTTCTAAAGCAGTTCCAGCTTCCTATAGCCTATTTCTTCAGCAACAAAGATTCTTCTTTTGCAAGCCAGGCTGAATTTTTGCAAAGATTTCATATTTTGATAAATTCATTTGGTTCTCTTTAGTGTATTTTTCTGAGCATTGTAATGGAAATATTTGTAAAATCGGCCTCTATGTCTCTAAGATATCTAGAGGAATGGGTTCATTTTCAATTGAACAAGTGCTTTTGAGAATTCCCATTTGGACAAGTGCACCAATTTTATTTTAACTTTGTCAGTTGCTTTATGGAGTTTCTTTTCCTTGAGGTTCCACCCTAGTCTTGCACCTTTTTGTCTGTAGAGTTGTGAAGCAAGGCCTCTAATCATAACTTTTCTTGTGGTGCTTGCAATCCCTGTATGGAAACTGAAGGGATCTATAAACTCTCTAATTCCTTCTTATCATCTAACTGAATTTCATTTAGCTTTTAGTAAATGTTGTTGATTCTTAAGCTTATCAAGCTCATTCAACTGTTGTATCCTTTCTTTTTGAGCTTTTGTGATGTCCAAGTTGAACTGTGAGGTTGTTCTGAGTGTACTATGTTCAAATTCTATGGGTAACATCACTTTATTTCCAAAAGCCAATTCATAAGAGGGTCACCCTCTAGTTTTTCTTGTGGAAACTCCTGTCTTTTCTACATCAAGGTAAACCCAATTGTGCTAATAAGGTAACTTTTCTACATTAAGGTAAACCCAACTGTGCTAATAAGGTAAGAAATTTGATTGGAACTCCTATCTTTTCTCCTATATTCATAATATCTTTGAAGTCAAAGTTGGAAGCAACAATGTTGTCACTTATACCACATTGTTATATCGGTTGTTTTTGCAAAGAAATTGAAGTCAAAGTTGGAAGCACCAATGTTATCACTTATACCACATTGTTACATGGGTTGTGGATAAAAGGCAGAGTGCAGGACACATTGATGCTCATGTCCCAAATTCTGGGACAGGGTTATGCTCCTGATGGAGGTGCATATTATGTCCTTATAGTTGGTCTGTGTAAGAAACACATGGTTCAATGGACTGTTTGGTTGTTGGATCGAATCTTAGCTAAAGGATTTTCCCTTGATGATGTGACTTTGAACACATTTATGTCGTCATTGCCATGAAAAAAGATTGCAAGAATTGGCCTACTCTGTGAGTAACTCTGTTCACAAGGGTTGTTCAGTGAGTGCCCCAACCTATAATATGCTCATCACTGGTCTCTGTAAAGAAGGCAATGTATAGGAGGCCACCAAACTTCTAGACAAGATGCTAGAAAATCGGTGTGTTCCTGATGCAGTTACTTGTACTTTCTTGATTAAGAGTCTTGAGAAGCAAGGAAAGGTGCAAGTTATGGAGACATCGAGGCAATTCTCGATTGAGAGTCTTGAGATGACAGGAAAGGTGTAGGTTATGATGGCATCAGGGCAAGGGTACATTCCATATGATGAGATGTACAACATATTAATTGAAGGTCTAGATAATGAAATCAAACCAGTACTCTAATGGGACCACTCTTAATAATAATGGCACAAAAGATGGCCCAGCTTGGCTCGTAATATATAACAAGGCATTGTGTGTTTCAAAGTTGGCATCTGGATGCAGAGAAATTTCAACTTTTTTTAGCTGCTTTATGGAGTTTCTTTTGCTTGAGGTTCCACTCTCATCTTACACCTTTTTGTCTGTAGAATTGTGAAGCAAGGCCTCTGATCATAACTTTTCTTGTGGTGCTTGCAATGCCTGTATGGCAACTGAGGGTATCTGTAAACTTTATAAATGCCAATTACAAATAGGAAGTAGCCTACGCGACTTCATTAAGAAAAAGAAGTTGAATTGGGGATTCAATCTTGTAGTGTGTACCTAAGCACTAGCTTAACGAAGGGATTTTGAAGATTTTTTTGATGTTTCATACTGTCTGGAATCTTGATAGCTTGGCTAATAGCCATTAAGGACTTCCTATGAAGGCATCTATGAGTGGGTTGATTCACTGTAAAAGTAACATAATCAATAAGCTAATAAAGTTTCTCCATTGGTAGCAAATAGTTATTTCCTTCTTATCTTCTAACTGTATTTCATTTATCTTTCAGTAAACGCAGTTGATTCTTAAGCTTGTCAAGCTCATTCAACTGTTGTATCCTTTCTTTTTGAGCTTTTATGATGTCCAAGTTGAACTGTGAGGTTGTTCTGAGTGTCTAATGTTCAAATTCTATGGGTAACATCACTTTATTTCCAAAAGCCAATTCATAAGAGGGTCACCCCCTAGTTTTTTTATGGGCACTCCTATATTTTATCCTATCTTTTCTATATCTAGATAAACCGAACTGTGCTAATAAGGTAAGGAATCTGATTGCAACTCCTATCTTTTCTCCATTTTTTCTATACCAAGTTAAACCCAGCTGTGCTAATAAGGTAAGGAATCTGATTGAACTCGGATTTGATTTAATTGTACGATGAAGCTAGGCAAGGTAAGCCCAAAAGGATATTAACATATGTGGTCATTTTAATATTAATATTATTTAAGGTCATTGTTTGATTCTCATTTTCCTGATTTCCGCTCAGGCTCAAAGCAAATGATGCCATCCCCATTTACAGACATATAGAAACATTGTGGAACTTCTTGTTAACTAGTTGATTTATTTTCCAACCAACTTCAGTAACTACAGTTTTGAACAAGATTTCAAAGATTTGCACGTTGTGATTGGTCTTAACAAGTCTTCAGCCTGCAGTGGAACATACATCAGAACGAGCTCTTCTAGTGATGCTTCCTATGCGATTGAATCTACTAAATCAACTGAATCAAATCGAGGCCTAGATCGAAAGCCAGCACCAACCAACACCAGAGGCAGAGGTGGAGAAAGCGGTAGAAGCAGATCCAGAGACCGCCAAAAGCATAGGCCTATGCTTATGTCTTTGATATTTCTACTGATGCATCAACTGGTTCAAGATCAACAACTAGTCATGTTGATGGTTCAATAGGTGCATCTTGAACCAACAACTGCTTAGTCTATAGAATGAATAAACAATTGTTGTAGCTTAGGGCAGGGACTAGCTACCGCGTAGTGCCCCTTCTTAAAATTAAAATCAAGAGTCCTTATATTTTAGCTAGTTTTTATTAAATATATCGCTGAAAAGTGATACAATTACTTTTTACCGTAATGTGCGAGATTTTTCTTCTTTGTATATTGTGCAAGATTTTTTTGTATATGGAATGAGTATATTAGATTAATTTGTCATTTTAATCAAATTGTATGGATATTTGAATGGTTGTTTATTAGTTTGTAATTTTTAATGGTTTTCTCAAAAAAAATATATTATGGAGAATACATATTTATGTAGAAAAATTGCATTATATTATATTTAAATGAAAAGTATATATAAGTTATAGTTGAAGAATTAAATATTAATTTTTTTTATGTGTAATTTTGGTTTTTTAATTTATATATATATTAAATATTTCATTATAAAATATTTAATTAAATAAAAAATATAAATAAATATATATATATGAAATAATGGAAAAATATAAATAATATTTTTAAATATAATTTTGATTGAAAGGATTTGAAAGAAAGGGTTAATCTTAATCCTTATCATTATTAATATATTATGATTATGTTAGTTTACATAATGTTCATTTGATCTCTTATTTATAATAAACAATATTCATTTTTTAGAGCACTTTGTTTGTATTGGATATATAAGAAAAGGAAGCCAAATTTCTGAAATGATGTCTTATATGTTAACTATGGACCATCTTTAAGGTGTTAAGTTACTGGATCTTTTTGTACTTTCTTGTTAAAAGAAGTTTATTTTATTGTTTCATTTTTATGGTAAGATTTAACTTAAAAAGTGGAAAAAGAGTTACAATGATTACGTTTGAAAATCTTTGTGTACATAATAAGTGTGTGTTATGTAGCTTATTTATTAGATAGATATATTTGCTATAGTGTATTTGTTATACGTTTTGGAGTTTTTCTAATTTCAAAAATGTTATTTCAATTCTATAAATCATGGTTATGATTTTATTTGAATTTTTTTTTAATATATATATAATTATGAAAATTATGGTTTTCGAAATATAAAATTTACTATTATCAAATTATTAGTTTTTTTCTAAATTTTGAAAGTTGAAAAAATGTGCTTTATACTAACATCAAATAATAGTATTTAAATCGATTTACAATGATTAATTATGTTGGAAGTTGTTTTGTTACCAGAGCTTTTATTGTTGACATTTTGTAATAAACTCGTTCATATATATAGCAAATCACACAATGAAATGTGCATAAATTAATGTTCCACCAATCATATCTCGTGTCTTTCAGTTGTGAATTATACCTATTTAGTACGCTAGTCATGATTATCACATGTTTATTGTTGGCATCTACTCTATTTAGTGGAGACGACACCTTCAAACTCTGAGATGATACCAATGCAGGAGCTTTAAGTTGGTCATTGGTTCCTCTGCAAAAACTAACATACACAATCATCCTTATATTTCCAAATTCTTAGTAGGTGTGCTTCAAGAAATTTTTGAGCTAGCAAAAATAGTGGCTATAAGTATTGATGTAACTTTGACAACAAGAAAGCTAGAAAAGCATGGTGTATGTTAGAAAAAAATATATTCGAAATAACATTCTATAGAAAGGGTTGAATCTTGAGATTTGGTCCACATCTTACTAATAAATATATTCGAAATAACATCTAATGTAAAGGGTTAAATCTTGAGATTTGGTCCGCATCTTACTAATAAAGATATTTGGTTGCTCACTAGGTATGTAAAGTTGCACAGAAACTAACCGTAACCAACACTAAAGTGGACATGATTATTTTAAGATGCATCTATAACAAAATAAACAAGTTAAGACCAACAATAATAGTGATAAATGATAAAACAATCAATATAAAGCCTAGCCATTCGTAAGAAAAATTCATGTTTGAATAGCATACATGCTCCCTAAAAGTTAACCTTGTGTATTCAAGAACTTTTTGAGGTAACAAAGATAGGGGCTATAAGTATTGATGTAACTTTGACAACAGGAAACCTAGAAAAGAATGGTGTATGTTAGAAAAAAATATATTTGAAATAACATTTTATGGAAAGGGTTGAATCTTGAGATTTGATCTACATCTTACTAATAAAGATATTTGGTTGCTCACTAGGTATGTAAAGTTATACTGAGACTAACCATAACTAACACTAAAGTGAACATGATTATTTTAGGAGACATCTATAACAAAACAAACAAGTTAAGGCCAATAATAATGGTGATAAAGAATAAAACAATCAATGTAAAGTGTAGCCATTCATAAGAACAATTCATGTCCAAATAACATACATACTCCCTAAAAATTATCTATATATAAAATATATATAATTAAAATAGAATTAATAATTAAAAAAAATTAATTAAAAATATTAATTTAAAATTTTGTGATTTAAACCTGTTAATAAAAATAATTAGACAACTTTCTTGTGCGTTGATTATTACCACGTATTTCATTTTCATTGAAACTTATTTAACATCCCAAAGCATTACACTCTTGAAAGTACACATTTGAATTATTATATTTATTTATCTTTATTATTACCTACCAATTTAACTGAAATTTATTTTTATAATTACTCAATATTTTTTTAAGATATTTTTCATTAAGGGAGTTGTTCCAATCCCGGCCTTATGAGTAGTGATTTATAAAAAATATCAAAAAATTACTTAAAATTTGATAATAAAAAGAAATTGAAATGATAAATTTGAATTTTATAATATATAATTCAAATGATTCAAAATAGCTTCAATTTCAAAACATTGAATTTATTCATACATTCGAAAATATAATAAAAATAATGAAAATTCATTATCTCACTAAATTTTAATTAAAAAATAAAAATATCGCATAATCAAATAACGACCAATATATAATTTTATTATATTTAAAATTGTGACGCTGGCCTTTATGCTTTATGTTCGTCTTACAAAAGCCTAACTCGAAATCTGTAAGAATGTCATGCGAACTTAGTACTTGGAACCTTGGCAGCTAAGCTTTGTCACAAAGTTGGCATATATATTTTGAGAGTTGTATTCTCCTTGACACTGAAACTTTACATCTTAAATACACAGAGTAATGTGTAGTGTAACGAAGTTGAGGAGTTGCTTAGAAAGTTATAGAAATTTCGATATTTTAAAGAAAATCAGGCAAGGATTTTTGTAAATCCAAGTTATAGTTGTTAAACTTCAAAATTTTAAGTGTTCTAGATGTTTTTGATGGTGCTGAATCTATTTACATCATCAAAAACGCAAAGAAAATTAGGCAAGGATTTTTGTAAATCCAAGTTATAGTTGTTAAATTTCAAAATTTTAAGTGTCTTAGACATTTTTAATGGTGCTGAATCTATTTCCACCATCAAAAACACGATTCAAACGCTGTCTCTACAGAAATTTTTAAAATTATTTTGCCTGGAGTCCAGCCAATTTTAACCGTACGAGCAATTCCTCTGCCTCAATAAATGACTCCCACATCGTAAAAAATAATAACCACTTTTGACTCAAACTTTTTTATATTAAATTGTGTTAAGTACGTGAAATGAATAATACCCTTCCCTCGATGGTTTTTACAAAAGTTTTAAGAGACATTATATAGAAAATGAAAAAAATATATAAAATAATATTTTTAAGTACAACTTTCATTGAAAGCTTTTTTAAAAGAAGAGATTAGGTTAAAATTTGAATCTTTATCATTATTAATATATAAGTTACGACTAGGTCAGTTTACATGATATTATTTGATCTTTCATTTATAATAAAGAATATTCATTTTTTTGAGCATTTTGTCTGCATTGGAGATATTAGAAAGGAAAGCCCAACTTTCCAAATGGCTTCTTATCTATTAACTATTTATCATCTTCAAGGTGTTAGAGTTACTTAATCTTTTTATACTCGAATATTTTTGTATTTATCTTATTTGAGGAATTATGCTCATAATAATGTGTCCACTTCATGTGTTTTGTTTTCATTTTTATGGTTAAGTTTAACATAAAAAATGGAAAAAAGACCATTTATTTTGGAATAAGTTACAATGATTAGTTTTGAAAATATTGGTGTATATAGCGTTATGTAGCTTATTATATAGATAAATTTGTCGTAGCTTACTTGTTATATGTTTTGGAGCTTTTCCAAGCATATTTTTCGGTCAAACTTGCTCAAAATCTAGTGAGGATTTATCGAAATTATAAATTTGAGATGTGAACTCTTCACAATTCGAGCGTCCCAAAAGTTTTTTAGAGTGTTGGATGCATATATACAATGAAAAACACATTTTAAACAATAAAAGATCATAATTTGACAAAAAAATCACTGAATTCCAAACAAAAAAAAGTCCAAAGTGTATAATAGTTAGACAATGCTATATAAGTAAATTTTCTATGAAATGTTTTTTTTGTTATTTTATATAATGTTAATGTTATATCTATATCTATATATATATATATAGAGAGAGAGAGAGAGAGAGAGAGAGAAAGAGAAGACTTCCTAATAAATTTGAATTGTCTTTTCTTCTATATAGTGTATGTGGATAATGCAATATGAATATAGTAACTGATTACATACCGTTCCTCTCTTTTTTTAAGTATTATATATAAAATTTATTTTTTTTAATATTAAGTAAGTATTATACATAAATATAGTTTTACAAAGTTTATAAGTAAAATATCAATATATATATAAGAAGAGAGAGAGAGAGGGGTGGAAAGGGGTGGTTTATCACTCTGTAGTTAATAGGAATATTTCTATGTTTTGGCTTAGAAATCACAACCAACGATCAAGCAGAAGCATGTGAGCTTTGTAAGGTCCTTATTTGGCAATAAAATGAGGTATTCATGACATCATAATCCTAGAAGACTCGACAATTCTTATAAACCTCCTACTCAAGAATTCCCTCCCACCGAATATCAATCTTCAAGCCATCATCAAAAGGATCTAGCATACCCTTGAAAGACTCAAAACCAAATCATTCTTTCATGTCCATTGACCCAATAGCCTGGAGGCAAACCACCTTGCGAATAAGGGGGTCCTCATGGAAAAAGGGTGGTTGAAATTTGTGGGGGCTTTAATCCCTTACTTAATTCCCAAATGAAAAATATAAAGCGCAAGGCCCAAGCCATGATTAGAAATAAGCAACAAGTTCATGAAGTGAGTGAGAAGGTAGGCAGTGGACACATAAGGGGCACACACATGAGAAACATTCCCCACATCATCCCCTCACGCAATTTGAATGTTGAGGAGCGAGGGATGGGGAGAAAGATCAGTTCGACGTAGGTGATACTAACTCGAAGTGATGGTGAGCAGAGAGAAATGGAGGCCCAGGATTACGCAATATTCAATGTTGAATTGATGGAGAGAGGAGTGAAAAAGCCGAGGGTGATTTTCAAACTAACCATGTCTCTCAGTCTCTTTCTTTAGCAATCCTGAATTGATGGTGTTTTAATGGTAGCATAGGCACATCTTTGCTTGGCTCCCTATGATCCTAGGCAATTGTGTGAATCTTCTAATTGCAAAGGATGAGTGGAAGTGTTGGGATCCTAGGAAATCTACCAAGTGCACCCCCCAAAGTGCAATTTCCATTTTGTTTGAGTTTTTCCAAGCGGGTTGGAGTTGTCTTATTGCAAGCCATCTTCAAATTAGGGTGCATTCAGGTATTGTTTATGTCATTATTCTAGATTTTATTGTTAGGGCTCATTTCTATTTGAATTTTAGCTTTTGGTCTATTTGGGTTCTTGGTGAGTCAGGGTGTATAGCCTCTAGTGATAATTAGGTGGGTTGTTGGGGGACTCCTTGTCCCATATGGCTTTCCTGGCATGCTTTTCCAGATTGTCTTCTGTGTGGAGGGGCTACTTGTCATAATCCGTTGATTTGGAAAAGCCTCTGATTACCAGGGGTGGCGCCCTCATCCAACCACTCAGGGGTCTTATTCGAGTGGTAAGTTGTGTGGGCTCATTTAGGATTACGTGCAAGATGTTTTGTGGCACCATCTTTTAGACTCTCAAGGATATCGTCACATCCATGCATCAAAATATAAAACAAATTGTGAGAAACAATAGCTTAGTGTAAGTTCTTCCACCGTAGCTTTGAAAGCCATCATTAGTTATAGGTGAGGATAATGGCTTAACTACGAGAGATGTTGGAGGATCTTGGCCTTAAGGTCAATCTAGAAGTTTCTAGCCCTAGTGGTAAATTTGTTCATTAATCCAAGTGTCTTAAACATCAAGTGGATAATGTAGTTAAACCAATTTTAGGACTTGTTCCCCCTGAAAAAGTGGCTAAATAACATGTGTTTCTATGTCATGTACATGCTTGTTTATTGTCAGTATCTTCTGGAGAATTTACAAGTTTGTGACACTAACTCTGCGTAATGTCATTGTGTTCATTCTAGAGAGAAATTTTGGTTTACATATCATAATCTGGTCTAATATAGTGTTACTGACAAATCTAAACATAAACACACAATTGTAAAAGTTGTATAACTCTACCTTTCAATAAAGTTTTGATAAAATATAAATATATTTTTATTCTATATAATATGTGAAATACTGGAATAGATTTATCTTAGCTTTATGAAAAAACAAGTTATTTGAAGTGTATTTTATTATTATTATTTAACTAAATTAAGTACACTGTGTAGTTAGAATCGTGACCCACGTAAAAGGTGGAGTTTCCAATGTAGGTTAGGTGAAGGATGATGGTTACTTCACAAAACAAACATTATTGGTCAAATACTTCTCGGTCAAATAACGAAAAATTATGAAGTGGTTCACATAAATTAATCACAAGTGAGCCCACCCACGAATTAAAAGCTGTACTAGTATCTTTGTTTTTGCCTTTGCTAATTGTAATTTGAGTTTTCAATTAAATGTGGAAATAGGAGTTATTTCCACTAAATAAAACAATTTATATTATTAAAAAAAAAAATCTTTCATGCAAATCTCCACCGTCCATTTTTGGGAAGAGATGCCGGCTAATGTGCTAATAGCCATCGTATGTCGATGACAATCCCTGTGCATGTATGTGTGTAGACCTTAGGCTTCCCACTTGGCGACGACAGGGACACTTTTGTGGTCGAGTTTTGATGTGACTTGTCACCGTTACCCACCAACGTGTCAACCAGCATAGTTGCCAGCTCGATACACGTCAGCTGATGTTGGATTTGTCGTTCCTTTTCGGACATGGAATTTGCTGCACGTGTAATAAAATGGTTGAGGATGACACTTCGAGAATGAGTTTTTTCGTTAAATGAAGGAAGAGTCATGATAATTAGTATAAAGGCCGTTTTCAATGTAACATCATGTCACAATGAGATTTAAGTTGGGATGGAGAGGTGAACTTTTTAGAAAACAAATAAAGGTAGATATTAATGGAACATCATGTGACAATGAGATTTTAATTTGGATAGAAAGGTGATATGTGTACAAATAAGTTTATTACTAAAAATATATATTTGAAAAATAAAAAATAATATATAATAATTATTAATAAAATTTATAAAATAATAATATTTAAAAAATTTATATTATTTAATAAACAATTTAATTAGAACATGGTTGATAATAACAAAGTTATGATGTATTAGAACAAGGTTTGATAAACAACAAAAGAGTTATGGATTGTAATACCATGCACATCACTTTTTCATATATAATAAATTAAAATTATTAACTAATAGATTATAATTAGAATATTAGTAAATAAAAAAAAACATGCAACAATACATTTATAAGAGTTTAGGAGCAAAAGAACCATGAAAAAGTTTCGTTCAATAAAGACAAAGAAATAAATTTCTTTTGTCTATACTATCTTTATATATTATGACTAATTATTAAGTAGATCTTCCAAAAGTTCCCCATCAAACCAAAGTTTGGATTGCATAAGGTATTAGTTTATATTTTGGGATCTATTCCATTGATATTCTAATCGTTCTCTTGACCATTTTACTCTTATATTGGTCGATTAAGATCCGACAACTCTTGGTTATTCTTGTTGACTAAGCTAACTAATTATGGGAAGTCCATATCTTTTATGGCCGAGTGCTAGTTATTTCTTCCATTTAAGATCTTATATATCCAAGTTTATCTTCAATTACACCCATTTGAGATTTTTAGTTTATCGATTGCTCCATGCCTACCATAATAGAGGAAGCTAGCTGATTGTGATGGATTTGTAGTGTGAGAATGGTTGAATTCACATCTTCCTCATCCCCTTGCATCCTTGCAACAAGCTTCACCATTGAAATACAAAACCCCCAAAAATTCCCTCTTTCTTTGCACTTGAAACTTCCAACGATCACAGGTGCTAGACATAGAGCTTCACAGAAAGAGTAGTAATCCTACAAGCAACTCAAAGATATTGCATAGTATAAAAATTGAGGGGAACCATCAATAGACTTTGTATGCTTGCGTTTTAGCATCAAATATCAATCAGCGAAAAACAAGCCCGCAAGATTTAACAATCTTGACAATCCTTTTGCAAAGGATCCCAGTGAGTGCATTCATGGGAGTTGATGGGGTGAGACCTCTATTACATTTACAAAATCCAAACATCGTCTTACACCATGACTTAAGCTCCTGCATCCATGGGAAAGTACCATTATTGTCTTAGAAATTAGAACTATAACCTTCACTCTGTCACATCACTCCAGAATTTTACCACAGTATTCTTATTAGAATCATAATTGGTGTTAAACCAAAAAAAACAGGGATTAGTCTTCGCTACAATCAGCAAATTTACGATCCAAAAGGGGTGGTTAGTCCATGACGCACAAGGAACATTGAACACAAAGTCCAACAATGTCCCCTCGAACATGACCCAATTAATCCATGTTGTGAAACACACGGGGAGTGCTAAATCCAATATCCAACATCTCCTTAAGCCTTAACTCACTCATTATGTTTGGTTGCTTTCTATGCATGTGATCTAACCAGGGAGTACGAGGAAACAATAAGGAATAAAGGTTATCCACTACAATATTTCCAACAGAGGCACGCATCCATGTGTCCCCTAACAACCATGTTGCATGCATCTTATCCCACCTAATATCAAACTTCAAATGACCCTTTTATGACAAAACAATGTAAACTTTGAAACGGGAGCTGTAAACTCAAAACGAGAGCTCCAGCAAAAAAACCCAAAAAAACCCAAAAAAACATCAAAAACTCAAAAATGAAAAGTATTAACACTGGAATAACATTTTTTTTCTAGGGTAAATTTTCAACATGTTTTAAAAATGGCAATGAAAACCAATTTTTTTGGTGCAAAAAACACCCTGAAAACGAAGAGTGTTGATGTGTTGATGTTGAAATGATGTCTTCTTCTTCTTCTTCTTCTTCTTCTTTTTTTTTTTGCAGGATAAATTTTCAACATTTTGAAATAATGGCGTAAAATATTTTATCATGACTCCTAAAAGCATTAAAATTTCAAAAGAATAATGAAAACATAAATTTACTACAAGAAAAATAAATTAAAATAATGGAAAAAAAACAAAAGTTAAATAATAATTATAAGTAAATAAAAATATATACTAAAAAACAAAAAAATCAAAAACAAAAAAAAAAAACAAAAACAAAATTATCTTAAAAAACAAAAAATCAATCATAAATGTTAAAAAAAAAACAAACTAACCAAATAAGTATAAAAGATAAAAAATAAAAAAACAATAATAACAAAAACATATTTCAAAAAAATAGATTAAAAAAATAGTGAAAAAAAAAAAAAAATTATCATGACAATTAACAAATTAAAAAAATACAATTAAAAAAATATAAAATATAAATTTTTTTAAAATTAAAAAAAAAAAAAAAAAAAAAAAAAACAAACAACAAAAAATAATAGAACAAAAAACTAATTAATGAAAAATATTTAGATAATCAAAAAAAAAAAAACTTTAAAAAATTATAAAAGAACATAGTTATTTAAGAAAAAAAAGTTGTGCTCTTCGAGCCCTTGGGCAGGCTCAATCTGATTCTCAGAATTGGCAAGCCTGCCCAAGGGCCTGAGGACCCTTAGCCTTGGGCGGGCGGAGCTGTTGCTGAGAATCGGATTGAGCTTGCCTAGGGCCCGAGGGGTTGCGGCCTTGGGCGGGCAAAGCTGCACATAGCTCCGCCTGCCCAAGGTCGTAGCCCCTCAAGGCGCTAAGTGGGCTCAATCTGATTCCAAGAATCACATCAGTCCCTCACCCGATTCTCGGAATCAAATTGAGCCGCCAATCCAAAACGGATTGACCGCAATAAGCCAAAGGGAGCCTAGTTTTTTAATTTTTTATTATTATATATATTTTTAATATAATGTTATAAATTCCAAATTATTTATATTAATTTAATTTTGTCAGGTTGATATGGTTTTTGTTAATTTTCTTTTATTATATATTTTTTAATATTTATTATTTTCCAAAGTTTAATTTAATAATTTTTTTCTTGTTTTTTATTATAATTTTTTTTTCCAAATATATTATTTTTATTTTAATGGGTTTTTATAACTTAATGCATCTTTATTTTAAAATTTTTATGTGCAGAATTTGTATGTTTTTAGTTTCTATGTTATTTAATTATTTTTATTTAAGAGATAAATTTTCTTTGAATTTATTTTCAAATGTCATCATTTTATATAATTCAGAAAATTGCTTTTTCCTAAATTTTTATTCAATTTCTATCATTTTTATTTTTGAACAAAATATCCTAAAATAATAATTTTTGTAAATAATATCTAGAATGCAAAATGTTATTTTCTTCGAGTTTTTAAAATTAAATTATTTTCAGTGACAATTATTATATGTGTAAAAAAAAATATCTCAAATATTATTTTTATATAAAAAATAAGTGCAAACGAAGATAAGAAACAAAAAATTGGAAAACCCTTAAAAACCAAATATCTAAGGACGAAAAACATGAAGAGGATTAAGAGAACTTGAAAAATGGTTAAATAATCAACATTTAAAGAAACTACCCACACTTTATATTTTAGAAAATTTAAAGTGCCAAAAATAAGTCCTCTAAAGAAAGGGGTTAACGCCACATCAAAACTTTTCAAAATTAGCATGAAAATCACTAACATTTGAAAACAAATGTTCATACTTGATACATAAGAAAATTTAAAGTGTCAAAAAAAAAAATATATATATATATATTAATATATATATAAATATAATATATATATAATATATTATATATATTTTGAATCAACACTTTTCAAAATCGGTTGAAGTTTTTGCTACCTCAAAAAAACGAGTAATTGTATGAGTTCCTCAAAGTTTACATTATTACAATGGGAGAGGTGTATTCCTATCTCTTAAGGAATCACACATTTTTCTATTGTTGTTTATCAATATTAATGTCTTTTACTGATAAGAAAAATAGTCAACTTCCTAGGGGCTTGTTTTTAGGTTCTCTCTGCATTTTTATAGAAGTGGTACTCCTTTTTTTGTCGGTTAATAGATTTTGTTAATTCATCAAAAAATTACAATAGATTTGCATGAAATTCATTGGTCTCCCATCCTCACTCCTATCAGATTTGTTGGATAGGAGAGAGACACATAAACTATGTACAAAAAGCAAAAAAATACATAGGATCGAGAAACATAAAAACTAAAGAGCCCAGAGCACTTTTAAGATGAGAATACAACCCACCACAATCAAGGATCAAGAGGAATTGCCAGCACTGGACCAACATCTAGTATCTATGGGGGCCTGCGATCACCATGGACGTGGAATTCCAAGTGAGTAAGACAACCTTCAATCTACTCGTGCCACTCATTTGTTCTCCTTTGAGCCTGCTAAGTAGAATCGAAACAATCTTGAATGTCCCACTAGTTATGTCGAAGATCATTCATAAAACGATCACTTCATTACAATCATCATGTTAAAATTGGCAACTAGGGCCAAACTCCATGTGGGTCATCTTATTTATGGCAACTGATATTTTTCTTGGATCCCTCTCATCGAGAGGTGTAGGATTGATCTAAAGATCATCCGATTCCGATAGGTATTCATGGAGTTATGAATTTATTTGCGTTATAAGACAACTCGTAAAGGTTGGCCAGCAACCAAATAAACCCCACATGTGCTCAACGTTTTAGTATAAATAGAGGTGGCCTTCAAGTCATTTCAACACACTTGGGATCTCTTCCTCTCTTTACTTGACTTTGGGTTTTAGTAGGAGGAGAGATCCTAATGAATAATGTTGCTCTGATCCAAAGGGCAGAAAGCTCGAACTGCCAGAAAAGCCGGAACTACCGGAAAAGCGCGAAAAGCCGGAACTGCCGGAAATGTCGGTACTGCCGGAACTGCCGGAAAATTTAGAAAAGCCGAAAAAATCGAAACTGTCAAAACTGTTGAAAATCTAGAAAAGTCGGAACTGTTGGAAAAGCCAGAAAAGTCGAAACTACCAGAATTGCCGAATAAGTTGGAACTACTAGAAAAGCCGGAATAGTCGGAACTGCCGGAAAAGACGGAACTGCCAGAACTGCCGGAAAATCCGGAACTGCCGGAAAATCCGAAACAGTCGGAAAAGACAGAACTGTCGGAAAAGCTGGAACTGCCAGAACCACTGGAAAAGCCAGAAAAGCCGAAAGAGCCGGAACTATCGGAAAAGCCGAAACTATCGGAAAAGCCAGAAAAGCCAGGAACTACCGGGAATAGCCAGAACTACTAGAACTATCGGGAATAATTAGAACTGTTAGAATTGCCGAAACAACCGAAGCATCTGCCTCTGAAGGAGAGCAGCGTGCAAGGGACCACTAACTAACATTAGGACAATTGTATGGTACTTAGCAGCGAATACACCAAGCATGCAATGTTGCAGCTAGCATGCAACAGCAAGCATGCTAAGGAAAACAAGCATGCTAGGGACAACAAGTAAGCAAGGTGCAACCAACACATAGGTCAGGATGGCAACATGGTGCAGCAATGGCACATAATGGAGTACAGTTATGGGTACAAACATGATTAATGAAGCATGATGAGATGCAACATAGTGGTGATGGGTGTAGCGTGATGATGAAATGCAGCTCAAGGATAGGTGAAGGAGTCACCTTGGAGAATCAGTTGAAGCAACATGTCTTCAACTGATCTCATGTATCATCTTGTTAGAGATGATCTATGCTCTTATTTAGATAAGTCAAAGTGTTGACTTATATTGTAAACATACTACCTCTCTCTCTCTCTGTTGAACTATTGAAGAACATATAAGAAGAATTGATCAAGGTTTGCCCACATTGAGGTTTTTCCCTAGCTAGCACCACATCTTATGTCCTCTTGTCTTGGCTTTTCTTATGCGATTTATGTTTATGTTCTATCTACAGTTTAATTTAATGTTGATGTGATTGCTAATTTGGAAAAAATATGGAGCTAACTATGAAAATTAGAATAAAGTGCTCTAAGCATAGAACATACCTAAAATTAACATTGAATCGGAGCTGAGGTGAAGACAATGCCCAAGCAAGAGTGAAAGAGCAATCATCGAAGATAGTTGGGAAAGGACAAAAGGATCAGTGGATTCCTCATCCCTCTTCAAATTCACCAAGGGTGAAGTTGAAGTAGAGAATATTATCAGAATGGTGCAACAAAATATGGCCTACCTAAAAAGGTCACTTCATTGAAATACCAGATCTTAGGGTGGAAGGAAAGGTAGATAACTAGTTCGGCCATTATGCGAAGGAGTGTCCGAATGGCAGGGACACATCACTTGATGATGATAACAATTATTCCAGGGACATCTTCAATGATCAAAGGAATGACATGTAATGCAGGTCATCAAGGAAATGACCAACTCTTCATAGAAAGCAAGTAACCCCAAGTATGAAGAATCAAATGTTGTTTATGATAAGATAAAGAAGCGTTATCTTGTATTGGTCCTCTCCTTCAGATTCTTTGGGAATCTGGCTTATAGATTGTAGTTCTTCAAGGAACTTCATCGGATATATGGGTGCACTCTCTAATTTAGATGGAAACAATTGTGGGATTATACTTGGAGCTAATGCCACCTATCCCGGAAAGGGTGTAGGGAATGTTAACCCTCAATTAAATGAGGGTAACTCAATTCATTTACAGAATCTCCTTTATGTACCTGATCGCAAGAAGAAACTGATGCCCATCTCGGAAATGGAAGTCAAAGGTTTCAGGGTAGCATTCATCGATGGAAAGGTACGTGTTAAAAAAATAGAATTTTCAAAGATGCTTTTTCTCATGGGTTCTGGGTTGGAAATTTGTATCAAGTTGCAGGATGGTCCATTGGGGATCATGTCAATTGAAATATCGCATCTATAACACCGGAGGTCTACCTATGGGGCCCTACCCGATGTGAGTCAGATGGTGATAGGAATGTTTGAATTCAAGTAGAGCATGAAAGTACATGTCTGAGATGTACCAAAGGAAAATCTTATAAGGGGACCATTCCCCTAATGCAGCAGGTCCAAAGGTTTGGAACAACCCGAGGAGTTTGAGATTCATGATCAGGAATCTAATGTATACAGGTGGAAAAAAGCCCTCTATGGCCTGAAGAAAAACACCTCGAGTGTAGTATGAGAGGATTGATAGTTGTCTGATGAAGATGAGATTCACTAGGAGTGAAACCGATCCAAAACATTACCCAAAGGTTGTGGGTGATAGACCTCTCATCCCAGCACCTTATGAGGATGACCTATTTCTAACAGGTGCAGACTCTCTCATTTGCAGAAGTAAGAGGGAATTGGATTCCGGATGTGGAATGATAAACTGCAAGTTTGTGACTACCTCAAGGATCTTAACTTTTAGAAGTTATATGGTAGTGATGTCAGACCAGATTTTGGAAATGCCTCTAAGTTTCATAAACTCATTCGCATTGATGTTCTTAGTGAACTTCCCTCTATACATATGTTTTGCAGTTAGCATGGTGAGCTCATATTTGGTTGCGCCTCATTGGATTGGTGCCAAGAATATTCTGAGATATCTTCGGGGCACAATCTCTCATGGATTGAGAAACACTGCCAGAAATATGAAACTGCATGATTATTTGAATGTTGACTGGATAGGAAGTGTGGAGGATCACTAGAGCACTTCTCAGTGTTGGCTCTCTTTGGATTCTGCTTCAATATCATGGATGAGCAAGAAGTAGAAGTTGGTCGCTATAAGCACTACCGAGACTGAGTACATAGCTACGAGTATGATCTCATGTGAAGCTGCATGGTTGCAGAAGCTCTTAAGTGAGTTTTTTATACACATGATGAATACCACTGTGATTCTCTATGACAACCAAAGGGGGGATTCGATTATTGAGGAATCCTATATTCAATGATTTCTCCAGTAGATAGACATCAAATATTGCCTTATTTGCAAGATGGTAAGTCAATGAGCGTGGAGGCTACATCGCATTGAGACTGATGTACAGGTCGCAGACATTTTTTCAAAGCCCAGGAAAGGTCAAATCTATGACTTTCCTGAACGATTTGGAGTTGTTGAGAGACCTTCTTATAAGGGTCCTACATGTTGCATGCATTGAGCTCTGGGAGTTGTGGGGGGATTGGGGTACTTACTAGAGCAACATACGACCACATGGCGACTCACCCTCCCCTACTAGTGCGCTATGAACAGGATGATTAGTTCTTCTGTGGGCTAGGATGATTAGTTCTCCTGTGGCAACTGTGGAATAGAATGATTAGTTCTCCTATGGGCGGGGATGATTATTTTTCTCGTGGCAACTGTGGAACAGAATGATTAGTTCTCCTATGGGCCAGGATGATTTATTCTCCATGGTGACTATGGAACAGGATGATTAGTTCTCCTATGGGTTAGGATGATTTGTTCTCAGTGGCGACTGTGGAATAGGATGATTAGTTCTCCTGTGGGCTAGGATGATTAGTTCTCCGTGGCATCCACTGATAGGATGATTTGTTCTCCTGTGGACACGATGATTAGTTCTCCTGTCAAGGGATCCTACCCATGCGGTTTGGGACTCATGGGAAGTACCTCTCATCTAATCAATGACTAGGGAAATGAGGATAGGGACCATAGTAGTACTATCGATGGACACATTGTTGTATCTACTATACTCCCTATGCTAGGATGACCTCCATTGATCTGAGATCAATGAAACTGATTTGGGATTAGTATGAGTGGTTTGAGACACTCTCTTCTGACGTTGATCTGGGATCAATGAAACTGATCTAGGATCAGTATGAGTGGTTTGAGACACTCTCTTATGATATTTATCTAGGATCAATAAAACTGACTTCGGGTCAGTAAGAGTGATGTGGCACACTCTCTTCAGATGAAACTAGCTTCAGGTCAGTAAAGAATGGTATGAGACATTCTCGATCAATTCTTCTTCTTCATGGTTTAGTAGAGCAGAGAAGAGCTCAGTAGATCAAAGTAGAGCATAGCAGAGCTCGGCAAATCAGAGTTGAGTAGAGTAGTGTAGGGCACTGATGGCAGAGATAGTACAGCCAAACATATGAATCAACGGATGGAGTTCTCCCTAGTTGAGAGGGAGTGTTAAAATTGGCAACTAGGGCCAAACTCCACGTGGGTCATCTTATTTATGGCAGCTGATATTTTTCTTGGATCTCTCTCATCGAGAGGGGTAGGATTGATCTAAAGATCATCCGATTCCGATAAGTATTCATGGAGTTATGAATTTATTTGCGTTATAAGACAATTCATCAAGGTCGGCCAGCAGCTAAATAAACCCCACATGTTCTCAACATTTTAGTATAAATAGAGGTGGCCTTCAAGTCATTTCAACACACTCAGGATCTCTTCCTCTCTGGGTTTTAGTAGAAGGAGAGATCTTAAGGAATAACGTTGCCTTGATTTGGAGGGCAGAACGCCGGAACTGTCAAAAAAGCCGGAATGCCGTAAAATCCAAAAAAGTCACAACTGCCAGAAAAGTCGGAACTACCAGAAAAGCTAGAAAAGCTGGAAAAGCCGAAATTGTCGAAACTTCTAGAAAATCCGAAGAAGCCGGAACTGCCAGAAAAGCCAAAAAAGTCGGAGCTGTCGAAAAAGTCGGAACTGCCAAAAAAGCAGGAACTGTTGGAACTGCCGAAAAAGCCGAAAAATCCAAAACAGCCGGAAAAGTTGGATTTGTTAAAAAAGTTGGAATTTCCAGAACTGTCAGAAAAGCCAGAAAAATAGGAACTACCGGAAAAGCCAGAAAAGTAGGAACTGTTGGAAAAGCCAGAAAAGACGGAACTGCTGGAAAAGCCGGAAATGCCGGGAACTTTCGGGAACAGCCGAAACTATTGGGAACAACCAGAACTACCAGAACTTTCGGAACAGTTGAAGCATCTGTCTCCAAAGGAGAGCAGCATGCAAGGGACAACTAGCATGCAACAACAAGCATGTTAAGGACAATAAGCATGCTAGGGACAATAAGCAAGCAAGGGACAACAAGCAAGCAAGGTGCAACCAACACATAGGTCAGGATGGCAACATAGTGCAGCAATGGCACATAATGCAGTACAGTGATGGGTACAGTCATGATTTATGAAGCATGATGAGATGCAACATAGTGATGATGGATGCAGCGTGGTGCAGCATGGTGAGGTGCAATATGATGACAAAATGCAGCTCAAAGATAGGTGAAGGAGTCACCTTGGAGAATCAGTTGAAGCAACATGTCTTCAACTAATCTCATGTATCATCTTCTTAGAGATGATCTATGCTCTTATCTACATAAATCAAAGTGTTGACTTCTATTGTAAACATACTATCTCTCTCTCTCTACTAAACTATTGAAGAACATATAAGAAGAATTGATCAAGGGTTTCCCCACATTAGAGTTTTTCCCTGGCTAGCACCACATCTTGTGTCATCTTGTCTTGGATTGTCTACTGCGATTTATGATTATGTTCTATCTACAGTTTACTTCAATGTTGATGTGATTGATAATATTGAAAATATATGGAGCTAACTATGAAAACTGAAATAAATTTCTCTAAGCATAGAACATACCTAAAATTAACACATCATGACAATGTTGGACCAGTTCCTCCAGGAGCATGTTAACATTACATAGTTGAAAATCCAGAGAGTCCAAGGAGGGTGGAATATCCACATGGCTAGGTAAAGGAATATAGTCATGAGCCATCTCACCCTCAAATGTTGCCTCTGCACTCCTGTTGCCTTCCATTTCCTCTGCCTTTGCTCCGCAACCCGCCAACTGGCCTTGAGGCCCTAGCCCCCACCTAGCTCAGCCATGTTGCCGAAACATCACCGCACTTACGCCAAACCACAAAAACCAACTTCCATTCTTCACCAATACGCAAGGCACTGACAACATTATTTCGATCCTAAATTCAACAATGTGTATGCCCCCAGCCTCCACATAGCTCACCACCAAGGCCAAATTGTAACCTGTTCCAAAAACACGTTGAATACCCCTATATACGTCACCCTTGATGGAAGAAGGATAGAAAACCCAACAAAAAATGTAGAAAAACCAAGATTTTGAATGCCTACCAAAAGCCCAACGGCTACCAGGGAATGCGAAAACACTGCAATTGAAGCTTAAAACTAAAGAGCCCAAGTTTAACTCCACAAGGCACAAAAATAAAATGATGCAGGTGGAACTAAAATAAATCACTCCTAGACTACTAGAAAGTGCAATGCTCTAAAAACGAAAGTACAGGACTTGAAAACTTACCAAAGTGGTTGCAGAAGAACCCCAAACTAAGAGAATTCGACTGACGAGCCAATTTCGAGAATGACCCTCCCTCTTCAAGCCTAACCAGTTGTAAGGAAATTCCAAACAAGCTATCACTCCACGATATCACACTATTTGAATTTGATCACCAACGGAACCACAACATAAACCCCACCCTCCTACAAAATTCTTAGACACATAAATCGTAGACTGAATGAGAATGCACAGGTTGAAAGCCTTTGCAAACTTGCCTTGGACTCTACCACCCTCACAAGCCCCCATAACAAAAATTACAAATTATAGGAGAATTCCCTCCAACCCTCTTATAATATTGCCATGATCATCTTGAACATTCCTTGGCCCATACGCCACCTTTCCTCAACACTCCACATGTGTCGTCAATCATTCACGTGGGAGGGTCTAATCTCCCTTCAGCTCCATTATATCCATGCTCGTCCAGCACCATCGAAGCAAGTGGTACCCCTATTTTTATACACACTCATATATTCAAATAATTCAAATATTAAAATGTGAACATTCAACTCATGCACCTACAAGTGGATCATGTGTTTTCAAAATAAAAGTGAAATAATGATAACATAAAATGTATAGTTTCAAACATTTTGGAAGGTGGATGGGGGGGCGGATGGGGGTGTGGGGTGGGGGGCCGACGGGGTGTGTGGCTAACCCTAGCTTCTTTGTCCCTGTTTCACCCCTCTTTTTCCTCCTCCATCATTCCTTCCTCCTTTGCAAGTGTGCGTGTTGGATATGTTGTTGTTGCAGTGTCTCTAGGCTTGGTTTGGTGGAGTTTAAGAGGTGATGGAGCTTCATTGGATCTATTTCATGCCTTTACCACTTTGTTTGGTCACCTTCACATGGAATGGGCATTTTGTGTCGGTTTCGTCTGTCTCACAAATTTTCCCACCGCCATTCTATTTTCTTTGGGTGCCTTCTCCGCTTCTGCAAGGATTCACGAGGGTTTTGCTGGGCTCGGTGGTCCTTCCATGCCATTGCAAGGGTTCTTTATTGGGAACTCTAGTTCGTAGGTTGAAGATGCTACTATTGGGGTTGTGGTTCTCATTGGTTTGGTGTCTTTTCCACCTGGGATGGTGTTTTTAACCCCTTTTCATGCCTTATCTCACAAACTTCCTGCAATTCCTATGCTCTGACTTCATTTGGGTTCGTGGCTTGCTGCTTAAGGTTACCGTGGCCTCTTGGATGTGTGTTTTGGGCCCCTCTTTCTATTTCTTTATAATTCACGCTATGTTTGGGGTGGCTATATTTTTATTTTCTTTTTGATCCCTTCTGGGACTTGGGAGGCATGCACGCCTTAAGTTTTGTCTTTACTTTTTCAACAGACTATGGCCTGCGTTCCAGTTATTATGCTGGAAGGGCTTGTGCAACTTGGTTGTTATTTCATAGGGCCAGAGTTTCTGATAATGGGGATTGATTCTTTGTCGATCTTGTGATAAATTCTTTGTATCATACAAGGATGCTCTTTAGTGGCTTTTTTAGCATAGACACTTCTTTTGTTTACAAAGTGTAAGTTTATTTTTATTAATGAAAGTTATGAGCACTTTTCTATGTAAAAAAATCCTAAAATATGTACTTTCAAGATTCGTTCCAGTGTATTCATTCATTCGCACAACGTGAGAAGATACATTTGAAGCAAATTCAAGAGATAGAATAAAGAGAATACATTCTAGATATTTCAAAAAGCTCTGAAATGATTTCATGCATTCAAAGATCATAAAGAGCATAGGAAAATGTTCATGAGATTCCTATTGCTTATTTAAAAGTTTCAAAACTACGAATAACATACTCTCCTAAAAATAGTTCTTTCTGAGAGTTAAAAAATAAGTTTATATATTTTAAGTTCTGAATAAAGTTAAGTGCCTAAAGATTCACAAAATCTTGATACTTAATGTAACGTGTAAATGTGTTCCTCCCTAAGGGAGTAGGATTGGACTCTTGTGGAATAGTTAATGTAAGGGTGCTTGGAATAATGAAAGAAATTATAGTGAAGGACCAACTTTACAAATATATTAAACAATTCACAAAGCTATATGATCAAAGGTTGGGAAGAAAGTGGATAATAGCTTCAAAACAAGATAAACGACACTCACAAAAATGAAAAGGAATAATTATTGGAATGAATTATTTCTCTCTCTCTCTCAGACCTTAATCAGGAACTATAGAATCATATATATGGTTTTCAAATGTTTGTTAATCTAACTCAGGCAATTACTTGAGATTAATGATTCTGATTAAGGACCTTTTAATCAATATTCAACATAATCCTTCATCAGCGAGATTGTTGTGTCTCATTTAACTCTTAATGCAAAGACATCTTCCTCCACATCCATTGCAGTTGACCATAGTTTCTCTATTACAATCAATTGGTTCTCGTTTTCATTAAAAAATATGACTAGCCATTTTTTGATTTGAACTTTTGGAAAATTAGCGTAGTTAACAAATTCAACATGGAAAGATAATTTAATGATATTAAGTTCTTATTTTAACATATGTTTACGGATCAATATTGATCCCTAATCATTCACAAGCATTATAAATCTGCAACAACTTTAATGGCTTTACAAAATTCATTGCTCATATGGTCATCAATATTTGAGCATTTTGTGATATTGTTGATGGGTGCCTAAATTGGCATATTTTTAGCACCTATTTAATACCTTTCTATCCACCATTTTCCCACTTTCCATATTTTCTTATTAGATTTTCCATCCATATTGATACATTTTTTCTCAAGGTATGAATATCCTTCTATGTTCCATTTTAATGTTTATTATTATGCATTTTTTGAGAAATTGTTTCCTTTCTGTACTACTCATGCAGGTATCTAAAAAATGGTTACAACTCCCTGTAGGTGCTGCAACTCCCTATGGGTGCCACAACTCTCTCTACTTGGTCAAATTTCAAGTGATGCAACCCTAAGATGTAACCATAGTTGCTGCAACTTTTGGATGCAACTGCAAAGAGATACAACTCTCGATCAATGTCATTGTTGTTGCAACTCTAGCATTATGGTTCTTGTTACTGTGACTCATGCTACCCCTCACATTGTTGTTGCAACTCATGTTACCCTTGTTGTTGTTGCATTATTGCATCTCCTTATTTTGTTTTTTGTTGCAACTTTGCACATGTTGTGCCAATAAGATAATTATCCATCCAAATATCAATTTTGGAAAAACATCGGTAGTCAAAAAATGATTATTCATGTAGGAAAATAACACGAGCAAGTGGATGACTAGAAAAAAGAGGATGACTCGCCGCTCAACCACCACCTATCACACAATTGAAATGAGTCAGTCAATGCCTATTTTTTGCCATTTTCTGAATAAATCAAAGTAACAAGATGAATAGCATAACTCTCATGGTTGTCCATCCAATTTATTTATTTATTTAGATAGAAAACATCTTATATAAAAACCCTCTACTCTCCTTGGGCTGGATATCTAGAAAAAAGTAAAAAAAACTACTAACTAGAAACTGAAAATTAACAGAGAAGAACAAGTTATTGTACTTTCTAGATTTCTTACAATTTTATTTCCTTTCCGCTTTAGTTCAAGTAATAGTGTGTCGAGCATTCACATTCTATTTTTTTTCTAACTAGTGCCTCATCTAAGGAGGGAGGGCCCCATCCTTTTTTATGTATTGTCAGTATCCATAGCATAGCTATAGATTTAATTTTTGTTTATGCCTATTTTTTCATTTATTCATTTTTTCATATTACTACAACTGTGAATTATTAGTTGTTGCGACTCTGATAAATTACATTGTTACAACTTTGAACATTAGGTATATTGTTTTAACTTAGGAGTTAATATTATCTTCATTTACTCATTAATTAATTTCATGAAGTATTTTCATAATTTCTTGAGTAAGGTTGTTGTTGCAACTCTCGTTCTTACAATTATGTTGTAATATTAAAAATTACTATATTTCCATAATTATAATAGCCTTGTTTTCCTTCATAGATTGGATTGGTTGTTTTATCAAGTAATTTATTTATGGATACATTTACTTCACAAGAAAATGTGAACTAATGGTTTGTGACTGAATTTATTTCATTGCACATCCAACTACATATTACTTAAAGAAATCAATCATTTTAATACTTGAGCAATCCACCTTTAGATGCTAGTCTGATTTACTTTCCTGCAGCACCTATTAAATAGTTTGTATTTACATTGTTTCAAGTGGTATGATTTAGATTACCTAATGAATTGTAAAAACATCTTTAGATCTTGAACTATGACAATCATTTGGTTACTACAATTTTAGACACATACATGATTGTACTAGCATATAGATGACAAAAAATTTCATGTTCCCCTATGAACACTAGGTTAACAATTAAATGAACAATATTTTGGTTGCTCTCTAAGAAATTGGGAAGATAATTGAAAGGCCCGTCATTTTTGGCACCATTTTCAAGGAATTTTCAATAATACAATCTCTATTGTGTTGCTTGATTTCTTTATTTATTGTGTGATTTTACTGGTTGTTACATAGTTGCTTTACATATTTATTTCTTTCAAGATAGGTGTAATTCATTGATCTTCTAATTTTTTCAGCAATTTTTTTTAGTAGAATGACTTGTTGGATGCCTAGGAGTAGATATAAATATCATAGATTTGTCAAAAATCTCCCTCGAACTAATAACGCAGGTCATAATGAAAAATGGCACATCTAGCAACATTATTTGACTCCTACAGTAAGTTCATTAGCCAAATAGAAATTAGAATCCTTTGAAGTAGAATTTGAATTCGTGCAACCTTCGTCTTCTACCCTCCAAAAGATTTGTTCCTAAAATATTTTCCGAACAGACAAAGTCACACAAAGCTTATTTTTCTTTAATATCCCAAGGCATCCTTAGATAAAGAAGACAAATCTTCAGAAGAAATGACCCACAAAATTAAGGAGGAGAAATCATTTTCCTTTGGATTCCCCCTCAAATAATTAAAGGAGCAGACTAAGATGAAAAACATTCCACATTCAACCTTGCCAAATTTTCATGGTCTCTCAAAAGAAGACCTAGACACCTTTCTTTCCTAGTTCAGTGTGCTTCCCAGAAGCTATGACTGTGTTTTTGATGCGTGGAAGTTGAAACTCTTTCTTGCTACCCTTAAATGCATCACTCTACATTGGTTCATGGGCTTGGGGAAAGATAACATCAAGGTATGGATGAAAATAACAAAGGTTTTTCTGGAAAACTATCAAGATTACTGCAAGGACAAAGAGTAAAGAGAAAAAATCTTCCAAATTATCTAACATGGAGATGAAAGCCTTGAAGACTATGTTGAGATTATGTTATAATTTGTAAAGGGAAAGGCAGGGAGACATGGCTCTGGAGACGCTATGTGTATTATTTTTACAAGGGATTAGAGACACTTGTATATAACTCCTCAACTTGATGAGTGGAGGAGATATCTCATAACAAAATTTTGGTGACATTATGAAACTATGTTGGTGATATTCATGAGGAACTTCTACGACTAGGAGAGGACCTCAAGATATGTTGGCTAGGATAGATATGATTGTTGGTAGAGGAGTCACTAGAGCTTAAATTGGAAACATGTTGGAGAACTTCAAAATTGATATATCACGAAAACTAATCTCCTAGCTAGATACTTGTAGGGGAAGAAGGAGGAGGAGGAGACATAACTAGCAATATAAATATTCTACCCAAAATTTAGAAGAAAGCATCCACTAAATGAATTTTAACTGGGTTAGACTGAAATTTGTGTCATATACAATGAAGAGAATCCTACAAGTATTTTCCCATCTCTACCCGATCAACTATGGACTACCCCTCCATGTAGTATTCCTATTCTTACCTTCTCAACCATGGATGGATTCTTCCTTCTCCCCCTTAGTATATTTGGCACTAAGGGGCTCAATCTTTGTAATTAAATCATATTAAGGGACTCCGGGATTATAATTTGATGCCTTCATCTTAGTTCCACTCCAATAGATTTCAAGCTCAACATCCTAGCTAAAATGATTTGATCCTATTTGAAAATTTTCAATGAGTTCATAGTGGTCCATGTTTTGTAGCATAACAAATTTATAGCGAAACAATTAGCAAACAAGGCGACATCATTATAAATTCACACCCTTCCTATAAATGAGAGGTTGAGTCACCTACTAATTCCAAAGTAGTATGACACATGGAGGTGCGTGTTGGGGCTGGCATGCTGTCAAGAAAGTGACATATGTTTATACGTGTACACCTATTTAAAAGAAAAAGTGAATCTCTAAGCAGAAGAATAGAAAAATATTCAGATTTAGCACTACGTGGAAGTTAAATTTTGTTTGATATCAAGGGTTTATTGGAGAATTCACACTACTAAAATTTATAGTATGGAAGTCTTTATTAAAATCATGTTATGATATCAAACTTTTTGAACAGTCTTAATAGCCTAAATTTTTATTTTTTGAATCTCTGATGTAAATTTGGATCTTGGCCATAGATTTCTTAATACAATATTTTCAATTATGACTAAGAAAATTATTATGCCAATAGGCATGTCTATTTCCATAACTTTAATTTAATTATCAATCATTATTAAGTGGGTGGTAGGGATTTAACTTCCACGTAATATTTTTAATAATAGTAGGGTTGAGATTTATCTCAAAAGTAGTTATTTCCTTTTTTTTTTCTTTTCAATTTAATTAAAAAAGGTCATGCCCATAAATGTCAGGTTTCCTTGATTTTGAAAACAAAAGCAATGGGGAAGTTCTAGAAAGAAACATAATAATAATAATAATTAAAATAAAGTTATAATTTTTTTTGGAAATGTGAAACATATCATAAGGTAAATGCCTTGATGTCTATCCACATTTACTAGTTCTTTAGATTATATGGTTATGAGAGAGAGAGAGAGAGATTGTTTTAGAAAAAAAAATCAAAAAATAGTATTATGGACGGATCTTGTTGTTTTCATAAATGAGTTTAAACATTTAAATGTCGGCACAATATGGAAGAGATGTAGTGTCCGCTAAATTAAGTAATTAGTAAATAGTAAAAAGCAATAAAAATAATACATGGATTTAATTCAATTTATTATATTGTAAGTTTGTTTTTATCAATAAAATTAGAAACAGTTTTTTCTAGGTAAAAAACATAATATGCATATCACATTAAAATAAATTTAAATATATTGATTTGTATTTGTAACCTTGATATTCATAAGATATAATTAATAAGCAAAAACTTAATAATAATTTAATTAATAAACTTATAATTAAAGATAAAAATATTTCTAATTAAAGGAATGTGAAATATAAATAATAACTCTAATTAAGATCCATTTAAGCATATAAATTAAAATAATAATTCATATTAACAATCATTATATTTATTTGTATTGGTAATCATTATATTTCATAATCTCATATATTTTTTTTTGTAAGCCTAAGTGCTTCTATTAGTTCAAGAAAATATTACATTGTTGGTTATATCTCTGCAAAACTCTTCCTGCCTCACTCCTACTAGATTTTTTGGTCAGGAGAATGTTAGCAAAACATAAAACAAGAGTCCAGTACATCTGAAACCTAAAAAAACACAATGAAAAGTAAAACCAGTAGAAAGATAAGACCAAGAAACAATTGATTAACATAAAGGGTCTAAAGATTTAACCGAAGTAGGGTTCTTTAGCATAGTTCCATATGAGAAGGGTGGGTTGAAAGAGCAATGGACATGAGTCTCCATATGTGCAAGTCGAGCTTCCACCATTTCTAGTTTATCCATCAATATTGTTTTCCTTGGAACTAGAGTATCTAAACTATCTTGCATGCTCCACTGATGACTTTTTAGCACATTCATGAACTAAATTATGAAATTCTTGTCTTCATGTCGATCATGGATGAGTTACTCTAAAATGGTTGTAATTTTCTTGAGCTAATTGTCGAAATATCTAAGGAGGGAGGAAATTCGACTTAACCCAGAGACGACGTGGGGTTAGGGTTCATTGCTTCACCCAAATTTCGCTCCACAACTTTGTCGCCATCAATTGGCCCCTTTTTACCACTTCTTTCCTCACACAACCCCATTGGTGAAGCATAACTCACTCCCTAATTGGCTTGCACAACCAATGCTTTGTCACCCAAACCAAGGGCTCACAACACCATAGAAAGATACAATATGGGTAAAGAACCAACAAACTTAGATCCTAGCAACCCAATGATAGCCCCTTCACAACCCACCCCCCGAGAAGCCAAAAGGGTTCACCAGCATACACTAGAGGGTAATTCTGACTAGGCAAAGGGCATAGCAGGGTCAAATTACATTTCTTGATCTATTCCAACCTTTGAACTAGAACCTGAACACCACAAAAATAGAACACACATATTTAGTTACATCTAACTAAACCCTCAAACCCTAACCAGTATGCTTGGGCCATACAATAACCACCACAAACCTCTGAAATAGTAAAGCATAACCAAAGAGACTAGATGTAGGAAATCACATTAACCCAAGTGAGGATGGCTAAAAACACAGGATTAGATTCAACTATTGAGCTAACAATGGTGATGACTGAGCTCTAGATACCAATTACCATAAGAAATCCATGTCGGTGACCTTCTATCCATGGATCCCAAATGCGAAGTGTCAAGGCCATAAATTATCTCCTCTTCCATCCTAACCAATATGCTCAATTTTTTTCCCAAGAACATCCCATCAATTGGTACCAAATATTGCCACCTCCTACTCACCCACAACAAAACAAACTCTCACCCTGACCCATCCCATACCAAGCATAAAATCCCTAGACCATCAACCAAAATCACCATTATGTCAAAGCACAAGGGCTCCAATTGATACCAAGATGACCATTAAATAATCCATGGAGTGTTTAACACCTTATACTACCTCCATGCGATTCTCCATGAAAATTTGGTTCCACGTCACCCAAACGTAAATGTCATGGGGCTCATCTAGGTGGCTAGAATCCACCTCCACTCTTGTATTCTTTGTAACATGCACCCCCATTGGGGATTCCTTATCTTCCATCATCATTTCCTCTATCTCATCCATCCAACTGAATTAGGATGACAATGGACACATAGAAGAGCAATCCATATCCAAATCTTTTCTACCCTAGTTGGCCAAGAGGTATGTTGCTTTATTCCCTATACATCTTGAATGAGATGTGATAACATATGGGATGGATAGAAGCAACGACTATATATGAGACACTAGGTGATCTAAATTCATTTGTTGATAAATTTCAACACTTGGGCCCCGTATAACAATCTTCTTGCTACCTCAACTACCACCAAAGACTCTCCATCTATTTGAAGTTTAGTGAATCTAACCTCCGTGGAAATATCCAATCCTCATTCCAAGGCTATAAATTTTGCTACATTGTTGGTGGAAATTTCATAGTACCCCATGTAGAGTCTTAATACTGTAGAAATTTTGAATAATTTAACACATATTCAATGGAGATTATCCTAATCATGTACTATTGTGGAAAACATACACAATACATAAGCTCCTCTACGTTGATCATCAATATAGCATCATTAATAACAATAAAACATCAAGAGCATTCACACATTAACACAGTATGTATCCCGGGGAAAGCATCTCGCTAAAAACCCCAACTATCTGTATATTAAATGATTGAGTCATGTAACATTACACAACATAATACTTCTCACAAGTATCTCCACCTCTGTTACACACAATACAGCTCAGATCTGAATCAATCACTGGCTCAAATCTCCTCCGCTGCTTGCCTGCCTCCGCTGCTCAATACCTGCATGAGAATAATGATGAATGGCTGAAGCAAAATCGTATTTCCCTTGGATATACCACACAATCCTCATTGGCATACTCAATACCCTGATTGTGCAAGATCTGATGCACAACTATAGTCACAACTGATAGCAATCTGATCCTCTAACACCTGTCCCTGCTGAACTGAACATGCACTGACATGCAACTGAGTTAACTGATGTATTCATTAGTTGTATTATGAGTTAATAACTTGTGAATTAATTAATAACTAATTCACCCAACTCATCTCTAGTCTATTTGCCAGATAGAATAAATACAACCAGTTTAACAAAGCTAAACTGAACACAACTCCATCAACTACACCTCCAGTCCACTAAACTCAACTCACTTGAGTTCTAACTGAAGTCCTGCATGCAAATATTAGTCATCCCATAGGTAACCACGTATTTCCTTCTGGGATCTGCATGTACCACATCCGTAGCACATCCCGAAGTGCTCCAAGAGAATAAGACAAAGTTTATAGTCTAAATATTATTATGAGCTAATAATATTTGACTTTTCTATATTTAGACTCAGCAGTCACTCCGCTGTGGTGTCACTCTGCTGTGGTCTAAAAATAGAAGTCCATCTATTTTTCCAACTTGATCAATCATCCATAAACAGCAACCTGCAATCCACAGACATGATCCATATGTCTAAAAATAGACATAGTCTAAAAATAGACTTGCGCCAAAAATAGCCTGCGGGCCCACTTAGTGAAGGCGACTCTTTTCACTAAGCTCCATCATCTTGTTGCAATCTCAACAAGCATTTCTTGTTGCACACTTTTCAACAAATACCTCACCTTTATAATCATTGAAAAGACCCCCAAACCCTGTTGGTCCCAAGTTGCCTTCAGAGGCCTCGTCAAATTTTAATTTGATGAAACCCCTGGGGGTATAAAAAACCGAGGTATAGATGTTTTGGTGTTCAATTGTCAAGGTACTCTGGTTGTAGTAATCGTTCATTGAGATATCTCCAAATATTTTAAGATACAACCCTATAACTAATATGTCTCCCAAGCATCTATGTCCCAAGGCTCTACAGGGATCGACTCCTTCAGGTTTCTCTTAGTGGTCATCCATACAAATTCCATTAAAGTCCTCTACTATTTAAAGATGTTTCTATTGTGTTCTTTCTAAACATTCCAAAGGAGGAGTCCCAACACGAGGTTCCATGCTCTGTTCACTATGGAATTTTCAATGGCACTAGAGAGTCTAGATTTGAGTCTTACAATCTCTGACACAACAACTCAAATTCCACAATAAGACTTCTTTGCACAATGGAATAAACAAAACATTAAATCAACTAGTGCACAATAGACAATTTTTTACTTTTTTCAACCCAACTTTGTTATATTAATCAAGATTTAATACAACAATATATGGCTATTGTACCATGGATCATGGCCCTCATACAATCATAGATACAATAATACAACTAGCATTTGGTGTCATTCCTTTGAAAACCAATCTACCCTGAACATAATAGAATTGACCTACGTCTTGATGTAGTCAGCTCCTCGACTCCTTTTAGTCCACATACCTTGAACATAATTGTTGGTCCTTCTGCTTCCAATCTACATCTCCACCAATCTGCCTATGTAAATTATCACAAGTCCTTCAGGTCACTAAACACGGCTCCAAATAATTATACCCTCTATTTACTCCTTAGTCCATCAATAATGAAACACATGTGTACTTCTACTAGTTGTTCACAACTCCGTTTGTGAAAATCTCTTGGATTGCCTACTTTTGCCTTCCTCTACTGCTATATGAAGAAAATTTAAGGTAATGGATGTTGTCCACTTACCACTATAGAATTCCTTCTCAAATAGTGAAATAGGTCTTGATTTCACTAGCCCTCTTTGGCTGCGACTTTTTCACTTCTAAGGATCAACCACTATACCAATACCATTGCCACTTCTAGCATGCTTTAAGTCCTTCTCAATTTTGAACTTAGGGCTTCTCTTGGAACCTACTATTATCCCTCCAAACTACTCATTAAGATGTCAAACAACTCTTTCCAACTTGGACTCCAATCCTACACTCCTTCTCCTTGAAGATGTCTTGCAATAGCATTGAACACTCCAGATCTAAGTCTGTGCTTCCTCAGGTATTTGGCCCTATATAAGGCATCTTGTTCCTACATTGTATCACAAAATTCCCTCACCTATAGACCTCTTATTCCTATGTTGATGTTGGAGATGAATGCGTCATAGTCCTTGTAGCCTACTGAGCTTCTCAACCACCCAAAATAGGGCTATTTTCCACCTACAATCACAACAAGAATTCTTGTCCTATTTCATAAGGATAACACTCTTCAATGTGCTTAGAATTTAAACTCGGAATATCAGCCTATTCTTCTCTTGTTCATGCCTAGAATATTCCTCCTTCCACACTTCCTGAACCTACCCAAATGTAACCCAAATATTCACAAGAAAAAAACCCAAAATCGGTCCTAATCCTCTCCTTCTCTTGGCTTCTAGGGTTGTGGCTTATCTCAGATATTCTGTACCTCCTTTCTTATATTCACATGAGAAAAGAATTACTTGTTGGATTCCAAATGAGGTATCCACTCCTTATTTATATGCTTCTTTATGGCAATGGTTATCCCTCTTCTAGGGCTCTCCTAAAGTCTAGTCAACCCTAAACTTTTTCCACAAGCCCACACACATAAATAAAAAATTATTTTCTCCCATTTAGCAAGGCCTCTCTTGGATTTATTTGCAACCCATTTCTCCACTAAGGGTTCCACACATTCTACAAGTTTCAAATCATCAAATAAATGCTTAATTTCATGCCCACAAGCTCAGGTGCAAAACCCACCTCTTGGGCACTTAGCCCACAAATGAATTTTTTGGTGTCAAATTCCTCCACAACCCTATACCCTAGGGTTTGGAGTACCTCCAAGCTAAAAATATCAAAACTCCCTCTTAGCAAGTGAGGTACTTCCAATACTAGGAAGTAACATGTCATCATTGTCACGCTGGTAACATTAGCCCAACTCCTAGCGCTCTCCACTCTAGCATACCATGTAGCATGAACTATGCCTTTCTCAGAAGTGTATCTACCATGAGAAGCCTCCTACTTCTTCTTCTCCTAAAATTATTTCAGGCCATCCCATTATTCCTTCTTTCCATTTGTAGAAGTACCCTTGCTCCCCACTAACCACATGCTCTTCTTGGACTACATATTCTCCCTCTGAACCTACAAACTCCCACTAGAACTCAGCTCCCTCTAAACCTTTGGAACCTGCACCTGGTCTTGCTTCCTCTTCTCATGATCTATATGATTTTTTTCAGCCTGTATAGACCATATTCCCTAACTTGGATGACCGCTCCAACAAAGTTAGATCCTTTGGGCCTAAGTCTCATTTTTTCATCTTATAAAATTATGTCAAACCCCTCCTTCGCGATCACTGAGATAGAAAATATGTTATATTTGAGTTCTGGTACAAACAGTACATCCTAAACTCACATCAATTCATGACCTGACTCCATCCTAAATGACACGACAACAAATCCTATAATCTCCTTTTAACCCTTGTCGCCCACCATCATGTGCAGCTTAGAGTCCCACTCAACTAAAGTCTTGAACACATTTTATGAACCTATCATATGCTTCAATACACCATTGTCCACATACCATGTAGTCTCGTCTATGGCACCCTCAGAGAAATGATAAATCAAAGAAAAATCTTCACTCTCCAATCTCTTGGAGAGAGCATCTAGCTTAGTATAAGTGGTGAAACCTGCAGTCCACTTCATGTTCTTCTTATCATCATCTCCATGCTTATTCTTCATAAACTTCATCAAATAATGACCATACTCATCGTAGTTGAAACACTTTAAATTACTCAAGTCCTTCTTTTGCTTGCCTTTCATTCTCACTATAAGAGCCACATCATCATCAGAAGCCTTCTTCTTCAGATGAAGATCATCATTTCACAATTCCTCCTAAATTAAGTCATCCCAAAACATGTTCCAGTGTGGTATCTTCTCTTTGGAAATGATCCCTTTGATAAATGGCTTCCATTCATCAATAAAACCCTTCAAAGAATTCCTCACCATTTCAAAACCTCTAACATTTTCACCGATGATGACAGGCTTATCTTGAAACTGAGACAATCTTGTCAGATATGGCACCACTCCTTCACCATCCATCGCCTTAGTGGCCTTAAACTTATCCTTCAATACCAACATTAAGTTCGCATTCTTATTTTGGAATACATCATGAAGAGCTTTCCACATCTCATGGGCCTTCATATCCATCTTTTCATATACTTCCAGATCCTTATTGTCATTCATTTTCTTGATCTCTTTCTCGGCAAAGTCCCATATCATGTTCAGCATCACAACCAACTTGATCCTTTCCTTCCACAAACTATAGTTAGACAACCCTTCTAACCTGCCCTCACACCACAAACCAATCAACAACTTCTCCATTGTTATTAGTCCTTCAACAACAATGGAACCAACTCCCTCTTGACCTGTACTCATCGTGCATACTATGATTCACTATCCCTTCAAAGTAGCTTGGATACCATTGTTTAATTTTCAATGACACTAGAGAATCTAGGTTTTAGTCTTATAATTTATGACACAACTACTTTGCACAACGGAATAAACATACTAAGAAATCAAATGGTGCACAATAGACAAATTTTCACTTTATTTCAACCCAACTTCATTATATTAATCAATATTTAATACAAGATTTTAGGGCTCCCATACCAGGGATCGTGACCCTCATACAATCCTTAATACAAGAATACAACTAGGGTTTTAGTCCTTTGACAACCAATCTATCTTGAACAAATTACAACTAACCTACTTAGTGATGTAGTTTGCTCCTCAGCTCCTTTTTGTCCACATACCCTGAACACAGTTGTTGGTCCTTCTGCTTCCAATATGCAACTCCACCAATATACCTCTATCAATATTGATCACAAGTCCTTTAGGTCACTGAACACGACTCCAAATACTTTTTCCCTTTGTCTTCTCCTTAGTCCATCAAGAATGCAACACATAGGTACTTAAGCTAGTTGTTCACAACTCCATTTGTGAACAATTCTTAGGTTTCCCACTTCTACCTTCCTCTGCTACTATGAAGAAAAGTTAAGGACACAAAGGCAGCCCAATCACTACTATAGAATTAATTCTTAAATAGTGAACTAGGGCTTGACTTCACTATCCCTCTTTGGCTGTCAATTTTTCACTTCAAGGGATCAACCACTACACTGATACCACTGTCACTTCTAGAATTCTTGAAGCCCTTCTCAATTCTACATTCAAAGATTCTCTTGGAACCTAATTTCATCCCTCTAATCTTCTCCTTAAGATTCCAAACAACTCTTTCAAATTTGGACTCCAATCTTGCACTCCTCCTTGAAGATGTCCTACACTAGCCTTGAACACTTCAGATCTTAGTCTGCACTTCCTAAGCTATTCAGCCCCATCTAGATCATCATTTTCCTTCACTATATCATATAATTCCCTCACCTACATACCTCTTATTCTTTCACTCTAGTTGGAGATGAATGTGTCCTAGTACTGGCAAGCTATTAGGCTGCTCGGCCTCCCAAAACAGGGTTATCATCCACCTACAATCACAACAGAAATTATCGAGCTATTTCACAAGGATAACCCTCTTCAATGTGCTCTGAATTTGAGCTCATAATCTCATACTATTCTACAATTTTTTGTCAGACCGGGCAGTAACTCCTCAAGCAAAATTGATTCGTTTGTTTTATTCCTTTAGGTAGGTCTTCATTATATACATGAGGGAGAGACTGTTCACTTCATCTCCCGATGAATGTTCATATTACTTATTTATTTATTTACATTATATTCACCCAAACCTGATGATTAGGTGTCAACATTCCCCCCCTTAATTTGAAGGGATGTTGGTGAGTCTAAGCATCATTCTGAATTGTTCAAGCTTTTCTCTTCCAAGCGCTTTGGTGAAGATGTCTGCAATTTGCTCATTAGTGGAACAATGACAAAGATGGATTGGTTTGGCCTCAACATGATGTCGAATTCGATGATATTTAGTATTGATGTGCTTCGTTCGATCATGGAACTTTGGGTTCTTGGCCAACTTTATTGCAGAGGTATTGTCAATCATGAATGGAGTTGATTGTACTTGTTTTACCTGCAAATCTTCAAGAATTTTCCTGAGCCAAACAATTTCTTTTCTTGCTTCAGTTGTTGCCACATATTCTGCTTCTGTTGTGGAATCTGTTGGAACGGATTGTTTGCGTGATCTCCAGGAGACAGCTCCTGATCCAAGACTCATAGCATATCCTGAAGTAGATACCCCAGTTTCTTTATCTCCATCGAAGTCTGAATCAGAGTATCCAATCAAGCTAAAGTCGTCCACCTGTGTATATTTGATTCCAAAGTCTTGA